>JALBZD010000506.1:0-24065 GCA_038050675.1 Globisporangium cylindrosporum | reverse complement strand
GACGGTACATCTGTTCTTTGATTGATCCTTCGCTCCATATATCCAAACAGCATTTTCTGAATCGCGAAGGAAGCAACCGAGCACAAAAAAATTGGGGTGCGGACAAACTTTTGCGCACCACTGTACCCATGAAACACACAACAACAACAGGATTAAATAAATATTAGTCAAACTTCTACTCTTCCTTACAAATACGTGTTTTAATTCGACTGCACATATTAAGCAAAAAGAAAAGACATGGGATTCGTGTGAATACTGTCGTACCGTATTCTACATGATATTTACTTCAGAGTAGAGTAGGTCACATAATATTCACGAAGAAGCTCCTTGCTCGCGAATGCCAAGTGACCAAATGTAATGTAGCCTACGGTACTGTACCTGAAAGAGCAGGTTGGCAATCCTCCAAATTGCCACAGAAGCTCAACGCAATGACCTCGCTCAGTGCTGGTTGAGTCATTGAGCCACACTGATCTCTACCTCATAGTCTAAATATGGCAATGCATCCATTCGAGATCTCAAACCTTATAAAAGGGACTTCAGGAAAAGCGAAATCAGGGATCTAGCGTACCGGCGTAGCCAATGAAAGAAGTGCTCTGGTGGTGCAACACCAGCATCCACGCAGCATGTGATACGTTGTAAAATACGTATCGCTGGCATCGTGAGCGCTCTATCCCCTGAAGAACAGCATCAATCCGTATCTCCATGTTCAGCCGGCCTCAGAAAAACTCCACAGGTTATATGGCTACATTTTCCCAGCTGTGTGACATGTTGAACCCGTTTCAGTTTTCAGAAATGCACTCTCAAATGCAAAATGGGACTTTCGTCATCACCAATTTCGTTCGCTTCCGCCTGTTTGAGCGAAGAAAGCCCTTCGCGGATTAAAAATTTTGGAGGACTGAGGGCTTGAGCCACGTCTCCAAAAACCTTCGGCATTCGAGTCTCCGAGAGGAAAGCATGAGTAAGCCCGTTTGTATCTGTGAACCCAGCGGTTGATCGTTGCTCTCTTCGCACGAGCAAGTCTTTTGACACTGACTCTCCGGCCGGCTTCGATTCGACTGGCGCTATACCACAGTACCAGTTACAGGCGGAAAACACTCTTCTATTTTCTTTCCGTCGATCCATCCAGTCGCGCATGTCCATGGAAGCCTCTTGGTCACCTCATCTTGTGTGCTGAGCTCCGCGTGATGTGTGTTTTTTACGGACCAGCGAAGGTCTCGATGTCAACCACTGGGAACATCAGACTGCTTGCACTATTGATTGATTGGTCTGGCAGTACAACACACCACGCGAACCCAGTCGCTGTTCAAGCTTTCACTTTGGCTTCACGAAACAAACACTAGTGAGTGAGTGAAAACGATGTCCAGGACATTAGCAATCTCGCAAGCTGCTAGCTCCCACGCGTGCGTGAAGCCATCAGCTGCCTCTCAAGCAACAGGCAGCGCATTGGCATATATAGATAGATAGATAGATACAGAGACGCTTAGTGTCATCATCATGAATATGATCATTCGGGACTAAGGCACGATCGCAGCGTCATCAACTGCTGACTTCTCATATCGTGTGAGGTCGTGGGGGGTTTCAGCGTTAGTAGGTTGTTGGCAATATACAGTCAAGAAGGAGCCATTTTCGGTCACGCGGGGCGTGATGGATTGGATACTTTTTGAGCTTTGAAACCATTGATCCGAGTTTCTATCCTTCCAAAACAATAACTAGCTTGCGCCGTGAGCTCCCAGTAACATCTTGCCACTGAGTGTGTTATTATATAAACACTGGGCGGTGTTCGCGTGGCTTTAGACGTTCGCTAAGTGTGAATGATGTGCTCTTTGAGCAACCGCAGCCAAAGCATTGTCGATCACGCTTTTTAGTGCGTTCTGATATGTTGAATACACACACAGCCACAAATTCAAAATTCCAACTCCAATGGAACTCATGCATGACATGGCATGAGCGCTTGATTGAGTGATCAAGCCAAAAGAAAGCCATGATTGATCATCGTAGGCTTTCTTTTTGGTGTGAAGAGGCTTGGGAGACCAACAGCGAACCAGACCAGCTTCAACCACCGATGCTAATTGCATACCCTTTCTAAATCGAAATGCACTTGATCACGCAAAAACAAAATATCAGCAGCTAGTCGAACCTCTTTAATCGCATGCATCCTTTCGAGTAAATTCGAGCCTTTGTTGTCATTCTACCTTTCTTTCTTTCCAGCAATCCACAGTTTCGATGATGACAAAAAACGCGGGCGAAAAAGAAGAAGAGGCTGGAAAACGTTCGAAGTCATTTTTTCAGAAACCTATTTTTTATTTTTCTAATATCATAATCTGAGAAATACTGAGTATTTGTGCAACTATCCATCACTTTTCTTTTCTATTGTTCCCAAATGTCCGAGATTCGCACCATTAACTATCGGCGTGCTGGACATTTGGAAGTTTGAATCAGATTGTCCACTGTCAGAGCATGTGGGAAACATTAGAGCTGGATCAGATTTTTCGAGCTTTTTTGTGTTTTGGAATCAGGAGTGACGCCAATATTTACAAAAAACCAGAAAGATTATTTTTATTATGAATATCAACAGAAAAAGCGCACCATCAACAGACGCGCTTTCTCTCATTCGCTCATTCGCTCTGTCCCCACGCAACAGCCAAGGCTCCTCTTTTCCGTTGGTCGTCTCTGCGTCACGCGTGCCGCGCTGCGTTCGTGTACCCGCATTTCCCAATCTCGACTCTCTAGCTAGCAGCGCCCACGTGAGCCAGCCCAAGCGCCGCAAGAGAAACCGACAGACAGCACAGCGCGCTCGTGCTGAAGCCAGGAAAGGGCAGCGATGGTGAACAAGATCAAGAAGTTCTTCAAGTCGATTGGCAAGTCGTCCTCGTCGTCGGCGACGGGCTCAGCGTCCATAAGCTCGGCGAACGGCGGCTACCCGCTGCTCACGACGATCGACAACCAGTTCTGCCACCAGCCGTACCAGCAGCAGCAGCAAGAGAGCCATCACTCGCGGAGCAACAACGTGTCGCTCTCGAGCAGTCCATCGTTCGGGCTCGGCATGGATAGCGGGATAGCGATGGCAGCGACGGAGAGCAGTGTGTTGAGCTTCGACAGCACGAGCGCGTTGTCGCACAGGAATCAGAACGCGATTCGATGGGGGCTCTTGCTGCCAAAGATTCCGAGACTGGTCGCGGAAGCCACAGCTGCGTCGTCATCAGCTAACAGCAGCAGTAACAACAACAATGCTGGAAGCCCCCACAGCAGCCAGAGCCCGTCGTCGTCACTGTCGCAAAGCGACGACAACGCGGAGATGAACGCGCTGCTCGAGATCCTCACGCAGATGGCGCCGAAGGAGCTCCAGACGCAGATCGCGCAGTACTACTCGGGCGACGCATCCGCTGGAAATTCGCTCATCAGTAGCAATACACCAACAAGTACGAAGTGGTCTTTTCACACTCTCTATCTAATTTGATTTGGGTATGGATGTGCACTGACAGGGCTGTGTGATGCGTGTGTTTGTAATTGTAGTGATGATCTCGAACTGGGAGCAGCGCAAGGTGTTTCGCCAGTGTCGTCGCTCGCTGCTCCTCTGCTGGAAGTTCATTATCGCGCAGCTCAACGATGAGGCCGTGCGAGTGCCGAGCGAGCTCAAGGAGACGTACTTCCAGCTCATTGGACTCATCGCTGAGCGCGTCGAGTTCAATTTGAGCGGCGATACGAACGCATCATCATCAACAGCGTCTTCAAGTGTGCCACGCAGTGCTGCTCGTCGAGAGAATAATTCGGGTCACATGATGGGTTGGACTGTGAATTCTCCCACAGCCACTTCGACTACAAGCTCGATCAACTCCATTGACATCGATAGCGGCAACACGAGCGACAACACCACGAACACCAGCTCGAATGGCGATGAAGGCGTTGACGGCGAGCGCGACCTGTACCTGTATCGCTGTTTGCTGGTGGCGACGTTTAAGTATGTGGTTGAGAACATTGAGGGCGCGAAGCTCAACAGGCGTTCGTGGATCACACTCACGGAGCTCCAGTTCTTTGCAAAAGTGATCGCGATCTGCTTCTTCCGGATTCCCGTTATCCAGCGCATGGTCATCGACCAAATCTACTTCACGTACCGCCAGAAGAGATGGACCAACACGACGACATCGTCACCATCGTCAAATGACAACCAGTCAGCAAGCTCAAGTAGCAATGGAGGAGGCCGCCCGACAACGCCCGAGACACTCAGTCGGTCGAGTCGTCGACGGTCTTCTTCGAGGTTGGGCAGCGGCGTCACGTTTGCAGGCTCACTGAGCCGCTGGAGCGAGTTTGAAGGTCACGTGCTCTCGGAGTCAACAGTTGATGAGAGCAAAGACTCAAACATGAGAGGGGATGCTGCAGCTGAGAGTAACCAGAGCTCCCACCAGCAGCACCAAGCGAGCAACGCCGCGTTGCCAACACGAGCCGCGATGGACAAGTTCAAGCGCATGAACCCGACGCTATACCGCTGGTCGCGCTACGTACCGTATCTCGCGCCGTACGCCGACAGCGACGTGTTCCGCATGAACGACTCGATGCGGACGAGCTGGCTCGAGAAGCTCAGCCACGACGGCGAGTTCTTTGCGGTGTTCATGGGCCACTACGCGCAACACGCTGAGACGTGTGCAGTAGGCGAAATCGTCTGGAGCTGCTTGCCTGGGTATCCACTGCTGATTCGCGTTTCACTGCTGCTCCTGAAAGAGGTGAGCTGGAGCAAGTGGCTGTACATGCGCGAGAACACGAGTGGGAGTTCTGCGCCGTCGTCAATGATGATGAACGGACTCGACTCGCCGTCCTCCAATCAGCAAGACGAGCGCGACCTGTTTGAGCTCAAGTCGATCCGAGGCATCGGCACGGTGTTCGAGTCTGCCGTGCACTGGCTGCGCAACAAGGAGTTGCTTGAGAGCTGCACGCTCGCGGTCTACGAGTGTACGAACGTGCTGAACCCGCGCAGCGTGAGTTTTTGCTTGACAAGGTTCGAAGAATGGTTCAGTACCACGACTACACCCCTGCCTGGGGATGTCGAGAAAATCGTGTATAAGCTGCCGGCGTCGTTCACGGGCCAGACGTTCGCGATCGGGATTCGCCTGATGCTCTCAAGTGAGAGCTTCGAGATTCTGAACCGTGTGCTGACATTCTTGTACAACTGCATGGAGTACTTTGACGGCGACCTGCGGCAGAGCATCCTCAAGGTGCTCGTGCAGCGGCACATGTTCTTGTTCCTGCATTGGAATGTCGACGTGCGCAGCAACTACCACCACTTGCTCGTCTACAAGCTCATTCGCGTGAACCGGTATTTCCTCGACTCGCCCATCGACCACCTGCTCATCGGCCGCCACGCGGTCTCGCAGATCGAGAACAGCATCAACGTCGCGAACGGCTTTGATGAGTTCGACGACCATCTCGGCGGCGTGGTGACGCCGTACGCGAGTCAGTACCACAGTGGGAATGGGAATGGCAACGGAAGCTCCAGTGGCAACAGCTATAGTAGCAATCGACAATACCAGATCTCTGCGAACGAGTTCAGCGCGTTGCGCACCGAGCAAGCACTGTGGCGCGCGTTTGACGCGTGCATCGGCGCCATCTGCGTGCAGGAGCGCCGCAACGCGAAGGAGGGCAACCGCAAGTACCAGTACGAAATCCAGTGCGCGCGCAGCCGCGCGGTCGCGTTCCAGAAGCTTAACCGCAACATGACGGACGAGCTCAACCCATCATCGAGCGTGAACGAAGGACTACCTGGCGGGAAGCCTTGGCTCGAACTGGACCTGCTGGACGACGAGCTGCACCGCGAGCCGCCGTACTATCTGCGGTACTTGCCCGCGGAGGAGGTGTCGAGCATCGACGAGCTCCGACGGCTCGCGAGCACGCTGCGGTACCCGCCGGAGCTCCAAGTATACGCCGCGGCGTCGCTGCGCCACTACTCAGACCTGCTCAAGAAGTACTACCAGGACCTGAGCCAGAACAAGTACGTCGAGGCCCCACCACTAGGATTTGTCTGAGCGAATCCACGTGAAGCGTGTGAGCGAACGAAGCGAGCCGCGGGATTAATGGGAAGTATGTTCGAGAAATAGTCTGTTGCTTATCGGTACTTTAAAGTTGTGAGGAAGAGATCTGTAAGAAGTAACTTCATATAATTTGTACGCCGCACCGATATGTTCGTAATGTATTCGGCTTTCAAGTATGCGTAGCCGGTCGTTTCATGGTAGTTCTTAGACTTTGCCACCAACCAGCTCGGCGGTTTATTCTGGAGCACCTCAGGCCGCAAGAGATATAGAAAGCGAAGACGAGAAGTCAGCGATCGTGAATGCAGCGCCCTCAGTCGGAAGGTCGGGTCTCGAGCCCTCCGCGGCGCCAACGCCACACGAACCGCCACCGCAAGACGTCGGTGCTCAGCAAGTCCTGCGTGCTCTTGAGCGAGTCTTCCTCACCACGTCACAATGGAGGAGAGCAGCAGCATACGTCAGTAGGTGACGAGCCCAGGATCAAGGATGGCGACTACGATTGCCCGCCGCGCCGACCAAAGACCACGCCGGTACGTCAACTTTCGCGCCATTCAATACGAATGCAGGTGAAGCGTTGTGTTGATGTTCTCTTTGTCGTTTGGAGTAGAAGCCGCGCATTGAGCGGCTCTTGACCGGTCCTGGGAAAGCGCATATCCAGGAAGCGCACGCTTCAACCGCTGTTGCTGCTTCAGGCTCTACTTTGTTCTTCATGACCCACCTGCCCGACTCACCACCCCGGCCGAACCGGAAGCTCACCACTCAATCTGCTTCAGCCTCCTCCTCATCTGAATCTGATGACGATGAGGAAGATGACAATAAAGGTGGCGCAGAGAGAAAGACCGGGATGAAGCTGATGAGTTGCCAGCCTCCTGAAGACGCGAGAGGAGGCAAAGCACAGCACGCAGCAGTAGGCGCAGTGCCAAACGTGATTTCAGGCTACGAAGAAGAATTAGGCGACCAGCTAGAGCGCCAACTGCCACTCATTGCAGCAGAGATGTCCGAGCCTGAGCAGCCAGGTACGCACTCCCACTCAAGTTCTCGTGAGGCCTCTAATTCGCACACGGAAGGAGAAGGACACAAAGGAGAGAATGCTTGCGAAGCGCAGAGTGCAGTCATAGATCCGACAGCACCAACAGCAGTTGTGGTGGGGAGCGAGGGAGCTGAACACAAGGAAGCAGACACTACTGAACCAGCAAAAGGCGACGGACCGCTTCGAATCGACCTCCTCATGAGCTCCTTCGAAGCGGCAGATGCAGCTGCAGCTGCAAGCTCGCCTACTTTGTACCCGCAGCTTGATACCAGCGACGAAGAGGAGGAAGACGATATGAACGAAGACGCAAGTGGTGGTACCAAATTATCAGCGAGAGTTTCAGATCAACTTGGACAGATGAAAGAGTCTGACGCCATTATCAAGACCAGTATTCGCGACGGTGGCGACGACATGGAAAACAGTGACGAATACAGCCGCTCGTTGGTCACACGACGACGCATGGCGCAGGAAGAGCAGCACCGCGAGCAACTGCGCGGCGAACTGGAGTCGTACGTGACTCTGCTGACGTCGCGCAAAGGCGAGGACGGCGCGCAGCTCGTCGAGTTCCCGCGCAACTACCAGCAGGTGCTCTCGCTCATGTCGGAGCGCGATGTGCGCGATGGGGATCCTGCGAGTGGTAGTAGTAGCAGCGGTGGAGTCAATGGCGGTCAACGAAGCTGGTCCCACGTGCTCATCCAAGCGGGACTCTCGAAACAACAGGCGTTTGTGGGTTTTGGCCTACTGAGAGTGAGAGTGTATTGGTTGCATACTAATCTCGCTCACCATTTTCTACGTGCATTTGTTCGTAGGGTGCTCTGAACGAGGAGGATGAAGTGAGCGGTGGCAAAGGCGGCATGGCAGCGAAAATCGCGCTCAAGATGGCTCGCGTGCGCCAGTTGGACGCGGTTCTGGAGGAGAAGCTCGGCAAGAACCTCTACGCCTCTACGGTGATCGGCAACAGCAGCAAGGGACTTGTAAAGAAGACCAAGCTGGGGACAGCGGACCCTGGAGGCAAAGCGAAACCGATCAAGGACGTTGCTCCGAGCAACAACAATCAGAACTCTGTCGCGAATGGAGACGATTCCATGGGGCCACTCTCAATCACTACAAGCAGTGGTGGTGGGACAAACTCCAAAGGCGGCAGCAACTTCATCGAGCGCAACCGGAAGGTGATCGCACACGGCATGAAGGCCGTGCTCTCAAAGGACGAGGAATCGCGTCTCAGCCGCCTGCTTCAGGATCTGCGTGACGATAACGCCACAGAGGCTCTCGAGTTTGCAACAACGATGGATGGTATCCAAGGTATACTATCTGCGTCGGGTATCATTCCGACTGAGCCACTGGGTCGCAACGAGTTTGAGATGGGCGCAAACGATAAGAAGCAGATCGAAGAACTCATTATGGCGAAGCGCGGCGTGTACCAGACGAGTTTGCTGCCACCAGAGGAGTACAATGACCTTGGAATTGACGACGACGACGACCAGAAAGCCAGCATCAGCGAAGTGTACTCAAGCACCAGCAAGAGCAAGAGCGCGTTCAACATCATCCAAGCAACGAAGAAAGAGCGGCTCCGCAAGCAGCGACTCGAGCGCATCGAGCAAGAGATCAAGTTTCTCAAGGAGAACGAGTGCATGTCGATTGTCGCTGACGATGACGATGATGACAACAGCGACATCAATAGTATGTTCAACGATGACACCTTTAGCGACGTTGCAAGCACGGGAGATGACGGCAGGACGACGACAACGATGAGCGTGCGTTCGTTCCAGACGACGGCGTCCTCGGTCGCGAACTCGATCTACTCGACGCGCTCGGGTGTGATCTCGCGCCGTCAGTTCAACCAGTTCCTCGCGTTCGAGAAGCAAGAGTTCAAGCCCGAGACAAAGGCAAGCGCCGACGAGATCCACCGTCTTGTGGCCTCGCTCTCGCACTTGAGAACGATGACGCCGACCATGAGTCGACCAGTTGCATGATGCTGCTGCTGATACTTCTGATACTGGAAATTTGAGCTGCTCATTTTGATACCCCTCCTTCATTTTGATACCACACTAATGATGGTACTCAGCGCATCCACTTCAATTTCCAGAGGCAGTTTATCGTGTCCACCGTTGGCCGAACGGATGGAAGGAGACGTGGCGCAATGTCTCGTCGTCGTCGTCGTACTTAATCAGCACGTCGAGGCGCTCTTTTGGGACGCTGGCGGCGTCAAAGCGCTCGGCCCACTCCACGAGACTGATACCTGAGCACAACAGAAACGCAATGCCCAGCTAGTAAGCTGCTAAACTATACAAGCATGTGTAGAGTGTGTGAGATTGGCAACGTACCTTTGGAAAAAGCTTCTGTCAGCCCCAATGTGGCTTTGTCCTGCTCGCTCACACTGTCAAGGCGGTAGAGGTCGACGTGGTAGATGATGCTGAAGTTCGACGGCACCCACGTAGTTAGCAACATAATAGTGTACACACTTCATCGTGACATCAGTTCGTCCGTAGCACCTGCTCTGTGGCTGCTCGTACGTGTTCACGAGCAGGTACGTCGGTGACGTCACCTGCAGCGTTGCGTCCCCTGTCAGTTCGCGAATGAAGCCTCTCGCAAAGCATGTCTTGCCGCAGCCCAAGTCTCTGTACATAAGCCATTGTGATAGCATAGTCGATTAACATGTATGTAGAGTGCTAATACACACATGCAATCACTACCCTTTGAGAAAGATCACGTCGCCCGCCCGTCGATTCTTGGCAACCTGCGCGCCGATCTGCTCCATCTCTTGCTGCGTGCGCGCGGTAAGCGGCGCATCATTACCGCGCGAGAAGAGCGACAATACGCTGCTAGCACTCGTCGAAAGACTGGGGTGATGCAATGGCAGCGAGAGTGCGCGCAGCGAACGGATCGTTGCGTGGGTCACCATCATGCTGCTTTCCAATCGCTTTTCAACTGCAATTGAGTCTGAAAAAAGTCTTTTTTTGTTCATGGTTGCCGGTTTTAAACCAATCATAACCTCATACTGAAATGCTTTTGGTATCAACCATGGTTGAATATTGATCATCGACAATGAGTCATATATCATAGCGGACGTGATTGCACATGCTACGATATATGTCTCACTGTTCATGCTTAAAAAAGCTCACGAATCGTCAAAATTGGACTCGAAATCAATTGCACCCACGCAAAAGTGCACTCAGCATGAGCTCTTCGCTCCTCTCTGGGATCAAGTTCCTGCAGGAAGGCAGCGGCGCAGACGCCAAGAGCAAACGCCCGCGCGACGAAGAGGAGCGCCGCGGCGGCAGCCGAGAGCGCAAGCACCACCGGCAGCCAGTGCGTACCGCATCCTTCTTCTCTTACTTTCCCCGTCTTTCGTTCTACTCAAACCACCTTGATGCTTGGGCGGTGTCTGACGGGCGGGCGATCTTATTGTTGTTGTGTAATGCATGTGTGTAGGACTGGATCAACCCTGCGCTGGAGAAGCGCGTGAAGCGCAAGGACGAGAAGAAGGCCAAAACGAGCAGCAGCAGCAGCAGTAAGCACAAAAAGGAGAAGAAGAGCCACCACAAGAAGCACAAGAAGAAGCACAGGAAGCACAAAAAGAGCGCCAACTCGTCCAGCGACAGTGACAACGATGGCAGCAGCAGTGGCAGCGACAGTGCAAACGACAAGAAGCCCAAAGAGTGTGCTCTGAACGACGATGGCGGCGCGCTCAAGCAGAAGAAAGCGGCGCTGGATCGCGACGAATGGATGATGATGGTAAGGAAGGACGGAATACAGCCAGCGGTTGTGTGTGTGAATATTGCGTCGGACTAATGTGCACTTACTACTTCTTTTTTTTCTTACTTGCAGCCATTCATGTCGGACGCGCCACCGAAACCAGTGGAGAAGACCGTGGAAGAGCTATGCGAACAGGATAAAACCGACAAGATCCAGCAAGAGATCGACGCGGGCATCCGCGAGCCGGTCACGGGCATGTACTACGGACTCTACGACCCTAAGAACCCCGACAAACGGCCAGTCGACATGCAGCAAGATGATGACAATGCCAAGAGCGACACCGACGCAAGCGCAAAGAAAGACGACGGCAATGATGAACCAGAGCAGCCTCTGTTTGGCGATGGTGGCGCCAGTTGGCGCGCCAAGATGCTGCAGCGCGCCAAGGACAAGGCGCGGCAGACGGGTCGTCCATTGGAAGAAATCGTGCAGGAGCATTTCGGATCGCTGGACATTCTGAAAGAGAGTGCCAGGGGCTCAGCGCGCTCGCATTCCCATCTGCACTACAAACGCTACGACGACGACGGAAACGTGAAGCCTGCTCCGCATAGTAGAAGAACGCTGCCGCTTGGCAAAGACGTGAAGGATAAGACGCTCTTAGCGAGCTACTCGACGCGGATGCAGAGCTCGGTCTCGCTTCGAGGAGCGATGCGAGACGAAGGAGTCAGAGAACGAGGAAGAGATGGAGAAGGAGAAGGTCGTGATGCTGGTGGGAGACGCGGTGCAGCACGAAAGGAAGGCGGCGTTGATGATGAAGACGAGGAGCCTATCGACTATTCCAAGCTGCCGGACTTTGAGGAGCGCCAGCACCAGAAGAAGAATCGACACGCCTCGGAAGACCGCCGCGAGCGCTACAGCCGAAGCCGCAGTCGAAGCAGAGGTAGACGCCCGGATGCTTTCGCCAAGCGACCACGAGAGTGGAGTCGTTCTCGCTCAAGATCGCCTGTAAAGAGAGACCGAGAGCCATCCAAGCAGGCTGTAGAGCAACAGAAGCCAACCGAGCGGACTTCTACTCCCGAGCCACAAAAGAAGCAGAAAGCTACTCCTGTTCCTGTAGTTGCTGATGAAGCGAAAGCGCAGCAAGAGCGAGAGCTTCTCGAGAAACGCAAGGCTTTTCTCTACGGTGGGCACAAGGAACCTCAGAAAAGAGAAGATCAGATTGTACAGGAAAAACGTCCATCTGACGAACCAGCAGCAGCGACCAGTACCAGGAAGCCCACCAGTAACCAGGAAGAAGAAGCGGTGGATCTCAACAAACTCGCGGCGAGAGCTCTGCGCGCGCAGATGATGGGCAAGAAGGAGCTTTTCCACAAGCTCAAGGAGCAGCTGAACGAACTGGAGGCTAAACGAGATCAAGCGGCGGCGGCGGCTTCAGTTCCGCACTACGAGGCGATCAACAGCGCATTGCCTCCGCTGGAGAAGGAGGATCTTCGGTACGGATCGCGCAAGGGCAAGAAAACCCGGAAAGACAGCAGCAAGAACGACGACACGTCGACGCTCGCGTCGTTGGAAGAGCTGGTGCGCGAAGAGCGCATGACGAGCGCACACTTGGGCTCGGGTGACATGGACTCGATCCACGCGCGCAACATCCTGCGCCTGGGCTCGCGCTATAAGGGCACCGAGGCAAACGCACAGAACCTGTCGAGCGGCTTTGACGAAGAGGATCAGCTGGACACCAAGATGTACGAGAAACGGGACTCTCGCTTGACGAAGCGAGCGATCAGTGAGCGTGAGCGCTCGCGTGCGATCGGCGAGAGCAAGAAATGGGACGACAAGACCCATAAGTGCGCGCTGTGTATGCAAAGCCCCGCGTTCAAGAAGCACTTGATGCTCTCGCTTGGCGAGTTCACGTACCTGGCGGTCCCGAACAAGCCCGTATTGCACCCAGGACACTGTGTGATCGTCCCACTCGACCACACACCGTCGAGCACGCAGGCGAGCGAGCAGGTGCAAGACGAGATGAAGCGCTTCCAGCAGGCGCTCACCGCCATGTGCGAGAAGCAGTTTGGCACGAGTATGTTGTTTATTGAGCACACAAGTGCGCCGCATCGCAAGCGCCACACCTTGATCGAGTGCATCCCCGTGCCGCGCGATCTGGCGCTCGACACGCCGCTGTACTTCAAGCAGGAGCTCATGCAGGTGGACGAGGAGTGGTCGACACACAAGAAGATCATCGACACGACTCAGGGCGGCGTGAAGAACCACATCCCGCCGCAGTTTGCGTACTTCCACATTGAGTGGGCGGCCGATAGCAGGACTGGCACAGGAGGCGGTGGCTACGCCCACGTGATTGAGGATGAGAGCAAGTTCCCGTTCGACTTTGGCGTGAACGTCGTCGCGGGCATGCTAGGTGTGGACCCGCCCAAATACGGACGCCGCGAAGCCGAAAACCGCCGCTCGTTCGAGAAGGAGAAGCAACAGGTGCTGGGCTTTCTGAAAGACTGGGAGCGATTCGACTGGACGCAGGACCTCGACGGTGGTGGTGGTGATGACAAGGTTGATGAAGAGCAAGCGAAGAGCCATTGACGGGTTGTTCAAGAGAGAGCAGAGAGTTCGTGAGATGTTACCGAGGGTAGCTCAGCAGCTAACGGCTATCTCGATGTTTCTATGACTATCATATCAGTATACTACCCAACTTTTTCTTTCATTGATTGATGCTTCAATATAATCGTTGAAATATCTAGTGGCAGGGTATTGATGCAACAGGATATCCAAACATACTATTATTATTAGTGGTGTCTACTACGTTGAGCGGGCTTACTGTAGCGAGACTCCGAATCGAAAACGAGCGAGTGGCTCATCATCCATCAGCGGCGTCGCCATCTCAGTCCGTCTCATCAAGTTGATCATGGTGATGGATGATCAACCTGTGTGTGACAATGTCGAGTCGCTCAAAGCTTTCAGGTTTCGATTGTGCCAATCTCAAGTCGAGGATTGGCTGAAAAAGAACTGGATTTGGCTTCCTTTTAAACCAATATTTGTCATCTAAGTGGGAAGCTAGCTGCTTAATTGGATACAAATACAAATCTGAGAGCGCTCATTGGCGGATGAAGCGCATCAACTAAACTGTCGCTCTTTCTTTTTTGAGGCTGAGTATTGCCAAGCACACAGAAAGCAAAAGGCGAAAGAGCGCATTCTCACGCGAAGCATGGCGACCGCGGAGCCTCCGCCAGCGCCTTCGCCCCATAAGGAGCACACAGACATGGAGAAGGAGAAGGACAAGAAGGTGGAGAGCTCCGATCCACAGGCAACAGCAGTGGCAGCAGCAGCACCACCACCACCTCAAGCACAAGCGCAGAAAGCAGCGCAGGCGATGATGAATGGCCGCATGCACTCGACCGTGCGGCTGAACCAGTTCACGCTGCGCTTCGAAGACGCGGCGCTCGAGAGCGCATACCAGGCGAGCATCCACAAGCGCAAGAAGGCGCTCTGGCTGCGCTCGTTGATCCCCGCGGCAGGCTCGCACCTGCTCTTTGGCCTGGGTGACTGCATCGAACACCCGGTGGCGAACCTGCAGGTCACGCTCCCCGCGCGCGTCTTTCTCGCGGTGAGATACAAATGCAGATTCAGAAACAGAGTCGCTATGGCTATGGCTATGCAGGGCATTGACTGAAATGACTATCATGTATGTATATGTGTATGCGTTGGCTTGTGGATGGTGAACAGGTGCTTCAAATCTCCATGTTCGTGCTCGTTAACTGGGTGCGTGCGCATGATGTTGATTGCAGGACTAGCTTGAAATGACGCATTGAGGTTAACTAACAACACACTTGCCTTTTTGGTTTACCACACATTGTAGGATTTAATACAAGCCCACGAGACGACCATGCTACTCGTGTCAGTCTGCAATGGGATCCCCAGCTTGCTGCTATACGCGCTTCAACGCCCCAGTCTCCACCAATGGGTACGAAGCCTTCCAGTTGTCTATTCCATGTTGGTCATCTCTATTCCCTATATACCAATGCTGTTGTTGTGTTTCTGCCTGTGTCTTCTTTGCCTCTACAGGACGCGCTGTTTGTGATCTTTGGTTTGTCGTTCTACACGATCCCAAAGATCACGCCGCTTGGCTTCATCTCGTCGACCGGAGGTAGTTGGGCCACCGCCGTGCTCTACATCGTGCTCTCGTTTATGGTGCGACCGCCCACACGTCCCGCAGAGTCCGTGCTCGGGCTCTTCTATTGCGTGTCCGTGATCGGCATCTTCAACACGATCTCGTACTATTCGGAGTATAACTCGCGCGAACGCTTCGTGCTGCGCCGGCGCCTGAGCAGCGAGAGCATCACGCTTGCGGTCGCGCGCACCAACACACTGGTGCCGCCCGAGGGCACTGATCGTTTCTTCAAGACGCTCGCGCACTCGAACGGCCCGACGTTCTTCTTCGGCGTGTTCCTCTGGGGTGCTTTCACGACCGGCGGCTGGGCGTCACTGCCTGACACTTTGAAGTTTGTCGATGAAGAGACCGGCTGGGCCTGGTTCAGCCACTGCGCCGGCATGACCGTGTTCCTGCTCGTAATGACACGACAGCTCATGTGGCTCTTTGTTGTGCCCGTGCTCGGCTCGCTGATCCTCTGGATGATGTCGCTCACGATGCCCTCGGAGTGGATCATCATCTCGGCGCACAGTGTCGGCTACGGGCTGCTGGTCGCGTCCGTGATTGTCGCCATGGGCGTCTTCAGTTGGTTCGTGTGCGCCTGGAAGGAGCTCGTGTCGTTCCTGACCCGCTCGTGCTTTTTGTACCCACAGCTCCAGGCAGGTTTGGAGAGCGAGTACCCGCTACTCGTGAAAATTGTGTCGGAGTACACTGCTGGTTTTGATCCAGAGATCATCTCGTCGCGCATGCCAGCGAGTAAACGGATCGTCGGCTCGGTCTCCGAAGTACAAGCTTTGCGATCTGGCTTGGAAGATCATCACTGGTCCTCTGGCCAAGGAACCATGCTGCAGTCGTCCACGTCGCCACGAAGAAGGGTAGTGCGCACAGTCAAGGCAAAGCTATTGGTCAACAGTGATGCGCCGCACCATCGTCATGAGAACGGAATGATCAGCGAGTACGCGGACGACGCGGAGCTTGAGCTTTCTCGGCCGGAAGAGCTGGTCCGCTCTGAGCTGATCTCCGAGCACGTGGATGGCAAAATGGTGTCAGTGTTGCCGTCATTCAAGGCGGGAAAATGCTTCTTCTGCTCCAAGAACGATGCGGAGCACTTTGTTCCCGCGTGCGGCATGTGGGGAAAGTGGACTCACTGGAGAATGAACCAGCAGCAGCACGGTGCAAGTGGGCAGAACTCTTCGTCCTCTTCATCGTCGTCTTCCTCACTCTTGGCTAAGCCCGTGGTGTCCATGTGCACATCATACTACGACATCCAGAACCAAAAATCCGAGCTCGAGTTGAAAGTGAACCGTTTGGAAGAGAACAATGCGGACCTACAGAAGCAGATCCAGCAGTTGCGAGGCGTGGAGCAGGAGACCGCGGCTGTGAACGTGCACCTCAAGTCGGAAATGCGCGCACTGGACGACAAGTTCGCGATGGATCTGCAGCGCCACGACGCACAGTGGCAGCAGAAAATGAAGGCGCTGCTGGAAGATTCCAACAAGATCGCGCATGAGCACAAACTGGAGCTTAAGCGGAGTGAAACTGCACGCGCGGGATTGCGCAAGCAGATCGAGGCGATGCAGCGAGACGCCGAGAAGGCAGAGAAACGCGCGCAGGGCGAGATGGAGCAGCAAGCGAAGAGGCAGGAGACGGTGGTGGATGAGTTGCAGGCGCAGCTCGCGAGCTACAAAGCCGAACTCGAGGCTCTCAAGATCAAGTTGGAGCCTACAGCAACAAGAATGGCGACAGCCTCTGCGGCACAGCTCAGCAACTCTTTCTCGTCAACTACGAGTGCTGGCTCCAATAATGCGGCGTCCCCCGTGGCGAACCTGCAGACCCTGCAGCCGTCCAAGCGCCTCCCGTACGCGCAGTTTCTGGAGATTGAGGGGCTACGCGAGTCAAGCCGCAAGCGCGATGGCAAGACCGACTACTCGGAGCCCTGGCGGTATGCACTCGACAGTCCGGATTCCTTCGAGTCCTACTGATACTAATGGGTTGGCAGCTGCTGCAATTATTTTTTTAGTTTATGAACGAGTGCGAAAGAATGGAATTTGATGATATGAATGCTTGGAAGCTGACGAGTTTGTAGATATTGCCGTATCTTTTGTGCGCGAAGCAAGTGGCGGAATTGGTCTTCACACTGGATCATAATGAGCTTGCACGTTGATAAGTCGTTCGTATCCACATGCAATGCTACGTGTATTTATTGAATGGCAACACTACTCGTATTCACGCTTATCTGAGAGCACCAACCCTCGCGGGTTTTCTCTCGCTCTTCATTCTGTGGGATGAAGCTACGCCAGTAGTGCACTTGTGATGGCGACAAGGACGCAAGAGATCGCTGTTGCAAATGGAACGATCTGTGGCGCACTGCTTTTCTGGGGGCTCGTGGCGGATGGACTGCTGCCGCCGCTCTGCGCCTGGTTGCCCCTGCTTCCGGCGCTACCTTCGTTGCCCCTGCTTCCGGCGCTACCTTCGTTGCCCGTGGAGCCCGTGCCGGCGCTGGCCGATGCACCTGCATCGATGCTGAAATCTTCAGAGCCAGAGCCACTCCGAGAGCCCATGCTGCTGCTGCTACCGGCGTTCCCACCCACAGAATCGCAGCGCATCCAGTCGAAACCATCGCTGCCACTTCCGCTGCCACTTCCGCTCCCAGCATCGTCACTGCCCCACGAACAGCCTGAGCTGCTCCCGTCCATCATCATTACTTCATCGCCCGCATTCGGTTCCGCTGATGACACGCCCGCGATGTAAACGCAGCTGGTGAGCAGGAGCACGTGGTGGATGCGCATGGTTGACTAGTGTCGACGATATAATATACCGCTTCTTTTTGCTGTTCTTGTAGTTGAATAATGGGTAGCGAATGGAGCTCTTCGTGTATGCCTCTGTGCTCGAGATCGCGGATCGGAAAGTGCGATACGCTCGGGGACACATCGAGAGCGACAGCTCGGACGGACGGACGGACGCGCGCTCAACTAACGTCTAACGTCGCAGGCTTTCTTCTTCACAGTATCAACTGCCACGACTGCCACCAACGGGGCCACAAGAAGTCAACAGAGCACGTGCGTCGGTCCATTCATTGGCAAACGCGCCACGTACTGCGAGACACTGTGGTGAGAATGCTCATGGGGTTTGGGTGGATCTTGCAAAGGCTTTTTCTTTTTTGGCTAAACGTCGCTTCACGAGAAAAAAAGCAGCGTTCCTAATTAGCATTTTGTGTACACCACACTATATAAGAACAGCTGCAGTTTTTGCCTTTTCCACGCATGCGTCTAAGAAAAAAGTGAAATTGTAAATAATGTGGCTAGTAGATTGGCACACTACATTGGGCGGATTATGGGAGCTTTCCCAAGCTGAACCACAATCTTGAAGCTCTTTAAGAAAGCGAGCAGGTGAGCGAGAACGAGCGCCTAACAGACGAAAGATGGTGTCGCTGTCGGTGCGGATCCCACGCAAGCTGCCGACGCGTGTGTCTGTGGCGGCCACGTGCACCAACGGCATGTTCGCGCTGCCGCGCGCGCTCGTGTCGCAGAACAAGCGTCGCTACAAGCAGGGTGGCTACGACCTGGATCTCTGTTATTTACACCCACGCGTGATCGTCATGGGTGAGTTTTGTTATGTGAATGAATGCCGTCTGTGTGAAAGGCATGCATGTTCATACATACATACTATGCGTTGTGTGTTGCGTTGTATTAATGACATTGGTGATTGGACAACTCACGGTGGTCTTGCTGAGCACTAGTGGATCATCATACTCTCTCATTTCGTTGTATTCATGGACGGTGTCGATGATTTGGTTCTCATTTCTATCAACAATGTGCCTGCTGTAGGATTTCCTGCCGTCGGCATAGAGTTTGCATATCGAAACCCACGCTCGGAGGTCGTGCGCTTCCTGGAAGACCACCACGAGGACAACTACTTTGTGTACAACTTCTGCGCCGAGAAAGAGCGCTGGTACGTGCATCTACGTATTGAACACGCTGTTGTTGATTCGTTCCTGGAGCTCTCTATTTATCTTTTGCCATGTGATCTACTGTAGTTACCCCGCAAGTGTGTTTGCCGGTCGTATTAAGTGCTTCCCAATTGAGGACCATAACGTCCCGACATTCGAGCAACTGTACGTGGCGTACCTGCGTCTGGGATCTCCTCCAACTGTGCGACTTTCGACAAGTGAGTGCTGATGTCCTAAATAATGATGCTCTGTGGTTTTTGTCGCTGTTATTTAGGATGGAGTTTTCTGACCACGCGGCTGCGTGGCTCGATGCAGACCCGAACCACATTGTGGCTCTTCACTGCAAGGTACGCGGTGCAAAAATGGCTGTGGTGGGTGTGAGCTACATAGAGTCTGCCAAAACTGTCTTTGAGCGTAACGACATGTGTGTATGTGCGTCGTAACTCTGTTGTCATACTAGGCTGGCAAGGGACGCGCTGGGATGATGGCGTGTGTACTTCTCGTGCGGATGCAGTTCGCAAACTCGGCTGGTGCTGCAATTGAGCGGTACAACCAAGTTCGCGTGCACGATTTGCGAGGTCTCACAGTGATCAGCCAGAGGAAGTGGGTCAAGTACTACGAGCAGTTCCGAATGATGACCTCGCAGAACCCTCGTGCGTCTATCAACGAGCCCGGTTTCCTGCTCAAAGATATCAGTATCCACAACACACTGACTGCAGTGACACCCCCGCAGCTCAGGCTTCAAGTGTATCAGCTAGACAACACCACGGCTTCCAAGGTGAGCAACCTTGTTCGCTTTGTAGTAACCTCATGAGGTATTTGGGACTTTTCCACTAACGTATCGTGTGGTGCTTTGCTTCAATGTTATTATTATCAGACTTTACTTCACCAAGCAGTCGGCTATGAGCAGTTCTCACTGCATGAAGAGATTCGTGGGAGCGTCCTGGTCGAGCTCAAACTCGTGCAATGTGGAAACTGTCGGGTCCAGAAGCACTTCAAGGTCTGGTTCAACACGCTCTTCATCTCTCCAGGTTAGTCGATTCTCAAATTGGTTTCCCCATTCTTATGAGTGTTTTTTGTACCCTGACTGATTTTGCTTACATGTGTTTGTTTCTCTGTGTGGTTTTGTTAGATGCCGAGACGGGAAGAGTGGTGTTCAAGCGGAACGACATGGACTGGGTGTCCAAAGACAAGAAGAAGCGGCGGATCCCCGCAGCGATGGAACTCGAGCTGGTCGTGGAGAGGCAATAGACTATTGCATTTGAGGTGTACGCTGCGTAGTAAACTTATGCTACAAAAGCAGTATCATGATTTCACTTTTTTATACATGCTGATTTTATTACAGTATAAATCATAATGTCCACACACATTGAGACGATTTTCTTGTTTGTGAGGATATGAGTTGTATAGTATTCATCGAGGCATTTCGAGAAACGAAATAAGTGGACCACTCGATTTGGCGCTAAACCAACACTTGCCCAAGTTGAAGTGACGTGTTGAGATCTCGCGCGGAATTGGCGCAATGCACATTCAGACCCCAAGTCGATGGTGGTGTTGGCGCTCAAGGAGAATGTGTGAGAGATCAAGCACGTCGCGTGCGGCGCGTGCCAGATTCGGCTCTTCCAGGCGCAGCAAGAGCACCGACTGACTCAGCTATCGCGACAATGACGTCAAACAGCTAATGAGATCCAACTTCTTTCAGAAAGATCGCGGACAGGTTCACTCACACAGACCAAGTTGGAGATGCACGACGACTACCTGTTGCGCAAGCACTTCAACGAGGGCGCGCTCTGGCCGGTGAGCCTTCAGTAAGTGCATGTTGTCGTCAAAGTGCCGCGCGAATACGAGAATGTGTGGTGCCGAGAGACTGGGAAGTACAAGGCACCGGAGATTGAATTCGCGTGCCGTCGCGCAACCGAAGAGAAGAAAGCAGAAGAAGCTTGGGGAGCGCAGCGGAAAGAACTCGGCGACTAGGGTGTTGGTGATAGTAGACCAAGGTGAGCGTGTGCATATCTTTGTGTGTGTGAGGGTGGCCAACCAAGACACTGGCGGTCTTCTGTCTGCCTTTGTGAACAACCGGCAGGCAGCATGTGTGCGGCGGACTGGTTTTCGGGTTTGGCATTGCGAACTAACGCTTTCCTTTTGTTGTCGTCATGGTTTTCTTCTTCTGTATGAGTGTGCGCTTGTCAGTGGTCGATCGTTCACAAAGACACTAAACAACACAGACATCTTGGATGTGTCCTCACGCTTCAAGAAAGACACTTTCACACCCAGGGCTGTGCGTGGCGGGCTTCGTCGTTTCTGAGAGCGAATGGCGTCACAGCGGGGCAATTTGCAGTCCTGACACACAGAAAGGTTTGGGTTAACTAGAATTTACATAGTAGACAGGTATATTGTACCGTTTAATATGCCAACGGCGTCTAGAGAGAGGGCTTGGAGTTTCTTGCGAGTTGCTTAGAGATGTGAGAGTACGTTTGGGTTGCACTATTGTCTCCAGCATTCTGCAGCTATACCCAGTACGTTTACTATCTTTTGCCTTTTAAATCTACGCGTATCGGCCAGCCAGGAGCGTTCGTAAGCCACGTGCGAAGCAATGCAGTCACTTCACTGCATAGTCTCACAGATATCGATCACAAACGAGTGTAATGTCAAGTGCATTGTGAGAATGCTCCAGAAAAAAATGTAACCAAAAAGTACAAAGAAAGAAGGTCAAAACTCGATTCTTTCACTATATATTTCTTCTATATGCCGAGAGAATGCTTCACACTGGACAGTAGATCCAACAGCTTCTTCAGACTTTTTAGACGTCTCCTGGTCAGACGCTGAGAAGAACAAGACATCTTCTGTCACCGCTCTGACTTTTCTGATCCGATTCCATACACGTGCTCGCATCACTATCGAGTCTGGCTCCGGCACCACTCGCTTGACTCCATTGTTTTTTAGACTTGTAATTCGAGACCCTAGTGTCGACTCGTTCATGCCGCCCAGCCACGCCGCCTCGGCTACCGTGAAGCCACGCTTGAGGTGCAGATTTTCCGTCCACTCTGCGAGGGCCGAATCGGTCTTCAAGTAGACTGTGCCGTACCGTGATCCCGTCGATTGGAGAATGGGCGGTTTGCTTGGGAGAGCTGCAGATGGCACATCATTGCCGTGATCTCCAGCAATCGGCGGCTCCTGAAGTAGCCTACCTTCGGTCTCAGTGCCAACTAGCGGGGGCGGTTCGAGGTCAACCGCTGTGGCCACAGCGTCGTCATGAATTGCAGTCATAATGGGTTCTGATACACCTGATAGAGTGGTTTGATTTGTTACTTCCTCTGTGGCTCTTCGCTTTTGCAATATACTTCCCGATCCCGAAAAGCGCGGACGTTTGCGTTGGTGAGCTATCGCAATTGCCGAGAGTAGCGATGCAGACAGCTCAAAATGGGCAGCCTGCAGCAACGACACTAACCGATCGCGCGGCAAAATGGATGACTGGGCCGATACAGAGGGTACCACGACATCGCGCCCCAACGGAGTTGAGAAATGTTGGGGTGCTGCGAGTTGGTGCTGGAGCGCTGGCTGGTCTCGGTGAGCCGCGCACGGCAGCGCCGCCACAAGCTGGTTCTGAAGCGCCGTAAGTTGGTTTTGGAGCGCTGTAAGTTGGCTCTGGAGCGCCACAGACTAGTGTTGGAGCGCCACGAACTGGCGCACCTGTAGCGGAGCCATGCACTGCTGGGCCACCAGGAGTTGGTGCTGGCGCGCCGCAAGTTGGTGCGCCACAAACGACGCAGAGAGACGAGGAGCCTCTATCTGGTGTTGCTGAGCGGTGCCGGAGGTCGGTCGTCGCGGCGTGATAGCATTCACGCCTTGGCGGCAAAAAATCTGAGGCCAATTGAGGCCATAAGGCGTATTTGATCACTGATCGAGGGGTTCATGTTCGTTGAGCGTGCTTGTTGGGAGAGGATTTCGCTGTGGGAACCCTGAGGCCATCGAGAATTTCGTGCGGCTGCGTGAGCTCGAATCCACTTTGACAATGTTTTATGAAATGCGAAGCTACATTTTACTGTAATTCGTACGTAGGGTGAAGAAAATCTGTTTGTGTTTATCCATACCAGAATCGGGTAGGAAAAGTTTCGGCATAACCCAAAAAGAGCTCAGGTGCCTCGATGCCATCGTCTCGGACCAACTCGCTCACCGCTCGCGTCGTAAGCGGCTCTGCTGATCCTCGGCGCGTCACGATTCAGTCGGCCGATGGAATTTGTTTGCGATGCAGACGAGTCTGTTGATACCCTCCGGAAAGCGTTGACGGAGATTAATGTTGGGGAGTGCACATTTCGTAACGGTGGTGTTCGCGACAACAAGATCAACATCGGAGCCCCAGGTTCATCGACGATGCAACCGGAGCAAGAAAATCGTCGAGGGTGTGTGGGTACGGTGTTACAGTCGAGTTAGATACAGCGCCTGCATTCGAATACCCCTTTCAGTTGCTACCAATCGATTGATCTGCTATCGTTTCTTTCTCGCTTGTGAATGATGGAAAACAGAAAACTGGTGCGGTTTTGCCAAGCAGCCACGAGTCGCCAAGCACATTCGTCTCAAGCGATGGCTGGGCAGCTAGCACCGAGGTGGCTGTAGCTCGATCGACTGAGCAACACGACAGAGAACTGCTCGTACACTTGTTGCAGTCGTCCAGTTACGAGAACCTCGATACGAACACGGAAGCGAGTTGCACGGAGCTGTCGAAAGAGGAGCTGCGGGTGCTGGGAGAGACGCTCATGAAGTGTGGCTGACGTTGCAGTAGGTCTGTTGGTGTGGTCTATCTTTCCCAAGGTTCGCCAATCGACCATCAAGATATGTGGCCATCGGATCGGGAAATGCGTGCATCGACCGCCTGCCAAGGAAAACCCAGAAACCCTGACGAAAAGCTGGCCACATGCCAATGGACTGACTCGGTGGCTCGAGCACGAGCGGTCATCAACGATGACTGACCGATTCGAGTGAATGGGTGAAGATTTGAACGAATAGACAGCGGAGCACGAGCTACAAGCAGCAAGGGTGGGTGCACTTTCCTTTCTGAAACAAATAATACAGTTTGAACTAACGAAATGCAAAATGCACAATCATCCTCGCACTCGAACCCCTGTGCTGTGCCATCCGAGCCAATGCAACAGCTGGACTCCACCTGCCGGGACTCCCAACAGCGACAGGGCTGTACTTCGCCGACGACGCCACACTCCTGTCCGACTC
>JALBZD010000505.1:0-24087 GCA_038050675.1 Globisporangium cylindrosporum | reverse complement strand
TTCTATTGGTGGAAATTATACGATAGCAACCCTTTAATTAGTCAAAAATATTGGGAAGCGTTCTAATTGGTCAGTTCCAGCTATACAAATACCAAGTGTTGTCGGAATGGTGACCATATTCATCCATGTCATACTTCGCGATGTGGCTCCGACACCAGATCAGTTAATTAATGTGGTCCACCTTACTCGATAAAGTTGCTCGAAAGGAAAGCGCTTTTTTTGTGTGAGACCTCTCTACGATTTAATGCTAATTAATATACAGTTTTTCAGTAACAAGCAAAATGATGTGGCACGAATGTCTTCCGAGTCGACTTGAAGAGCAGCAGTGTGCACATCCCACAGATAGCGCAGAGCCATTTGCTTTTGGTGCCAGTCCAAAGCCAAACCAGCGAGCGAAGATGCCGTGCACGATCAAGATCCGGCTCGTGGAGGCGCGCGACCTGCCCGTGATGGACCGCACGAGCAAGCTGGCGGACGCGTACGTGGGTATCACGTTCGCATCCTTCGAGGCCAAGTCCTCGGTCTCCAAGAAGACACTCAATCCCAAGTGGGACGAGGAGTTCCGCTTCGACGTTGCCGACGACTCGGTGTTGCAGAGCCAGCCGATCGAGTTCAAGCTCATGGACCACGACGTCTACACGAGCGACGCGGTGCGTAGCATACTTATGCTTATACACTTGGTTGTGTGTATGTATGCGTGGTGGTATGTGCTAATGTACATTGCTGGGCTTGTTTGTATGCGTTTGACAGACCATTGGGATCGTGTACGTGGACCTCAACTGCCTGCTCATGCGCGACGGCCACGTGATCCAGGGCTGGTTCCCAGTGTACGACACGCTGCTGGGTGTACGCTGCGAGCTCAGCCTCGTGATTCGCCTGCACTACTTTGGCGATGTGAACCCGTTCCGCGAGTCGTCGGCGGGCGTGCAGTTCTTCGGCCTCTCGACGCTGGACCCGAACCTCTACCGCATCGACACGATGCTGGGCTTTGTCGAAGAGCTCGTGGTGCACGCCGACCCAGAGTACTCGTGGAGCGACAACTTTCGCACGTCGAGAAAGAGCAACGAACACCGCCAGCTGCTGCTCTACAAGCTGTCGTCGCAGGTCGTCACGCTGGTCGGTAAGAAAGCGCTCGAGCTCGGTGGTAACGCTGTGCTGGCGTACAAGCAGTTCTTCGACGTCGAAGGTGACAGCGGACTCGTGGCGCGCGCGTGCGGCACTGCGTGTTACATCACGTCTGTGGGAAAGAATGACCCGTCGTCGGCTGGAGATTTGGGCTCGAGCTCGCAGCGGAATGGCGAGAACAATCATAATGGCGACGAGAGCAATGACGAAGGCCAACTGGGATTGTCCGCCAAAGACGACCCGCAGCAGCCCCCTCCGCCTCCGATGCTCCCGCCAGTGGACGCGATCGACGTGATCTCGTCCCCACGATACATGCCACGGCGCTTTCTGAAGTCCATGAAGCCGCCCGAGGCGTTCAACATCTCGGTGCACGATGTACGTTTGCTCTTGTATCAATCATCTTGGGATTCTCTGGCAGTGTTGGGCATGATTGATTGATTGATTGATTGATTGATTGATTGACAATGGTTTGTGCCCGCGACTCACCGTACTGCCCTGGTAGGAAATCCAACTAATCACGCTGAAAGTGTTCAGTCCGTCGACCCGCATCCGCCTCGGAGGCGTCGTGAGCGCTCGCTCCGTCAAGTACCTTGGCAAACTCGCGACGAAACTTGCGGATCAGGAAACGCGAGACTCGTGGTGGCTTGAGCTTCGTGAAGAGGTGCGTTTGTATTACTGGTTTCATGTTTAGCTTAGTTGGTAGTGCATATAGGCGTGTTGAGACTGATAAGAGTGGTGTGAACCTGTGTTGGTGTTAGATTCGAGCGCACGCTCAGTCGCTACAGTGCCCGTTCGTCATCGGATACACCGAGTCGTGCACGATCCATGACGACGTGTGCGTGATCTCGGCGACGTGAGTGCGACCTTGCTCTGTTGATTCAATCGTGGAATGTCGCTTACCTAATTCTGTGAGCTATATCCTATGCTATTCTGTCAGAGGCACTGCTGCGGTGTTGAAGAACCCGACAAAGGAGAAGCCGAAGCGAGAGCCAAGCACCAGCTACGATGACGGAGACGAAGGCTCATCCACGCTGCCGTCGTCGTCGCCATTGACAATAAACACGCCTGAGTTCATGGGTCGTCGGAGTCCTGCGCTGATGCACCTGGGGGGCAGCATTGCGGGAGGAGGCGAAGCGCTGCCTTCACGGGCAAAGAGCAGGTACGCTGTGCTTCGTACACATTGTGATGGTGTGATAGCGTCTTGGACAAACTTCCCATTCCGCTGCTGTTGTAACATCGTAGGAAGAGCCGCATGAACAAATCTCCGTGTCTTCTCTGCCACATCCCGTATTCGCGATCGTTGGCTCCATTCTCCAAGTAAGCACAATGTTCGACTCGATGAGAGTTTGGTTCACAACAGTACTCTCCCGTACTGAGTTGCCGCACTTGCTCTTGGTTAACTTTATGATAGTATGCGGATGGTGCGATGCGGGATCTGCGGGAACAAGTGGGTGCCAGAGATGCTGATCGCGTCCATCGAGCCGCCGTCAGGACTCGCGATGATGGGTAAAGGCACGTTCATCCAGGCGCGCGTCTGCCGCCAGCGCCGAAAAGGAACGGGCGACGTCAACGCGACGATCGTGTCGGAATCGCTGCCGTTCTTGGAGTACGAGCTGTATCGCCAGGTGGGAACTTGTAATGAGATTCGAGACTTATGCAATGGTATTGGGAGGTGCTGGAGATACTGGAGGCTGACCACGCGGAATAATTTCTTTGGTTGTCTATGTCTCGTAGCTGATAGTGAAGATGAAGGTTCTTGGCGTGAATGCGGTCTTTGGCTTCGACTCGCAGATTCAGGTAAGCGAAGTATCATCTCCTGGTAGACACAATCACGTTGTGCGATTTGGTTGTGCGCTAAGCTCACTAATCGGAACCATTCGTGTCTGCCATTACGATGCTTGACTGTTTCGTAGATTGGAGGCTCGTTGATTGTTGGCCTGATCACTGGAACGGGGCTGTATTTGCCCGCCCTGCCACCGCCACCGACGCTGCGAATCGAGCGAAACATAGATGTACGCTGCTCATTTTCCCACTCCGATGTAATTCTTTCATATTGCCAACTACTGGCAGCTCTTGATCACGTATGTGTGTTGTAAATCAGGTCAAAGACGATGAAGACCGACGTCTTGTGAAGCTGCAGAACCAGATCGAGGCGCTGAGTACATTCAATAAAGACAAGGTATGCGTTGCTGTCCTAAACCATTTTCTTTCTCTCTATCCAAGTACCGAGAGTCAAAGTTTGTGACGGTGTTGGCTCTATTCCCTACAGCTCCACAGAGATCGAGTGAGTGTCGTGCAGCCCGAGCACGAGTATTTCGGCAACCGTGTGTTCCGCGCGCATCAATCCGCCGGCGGGTCGCTGAGTTTTGCTCTCGATGAGGACGGCAAAGGCTACAAGCGCTTCCTGTTGCCGCCGACGCACTCGCGGATCGCACAGCGGCGGATGCGGCGGAAGACTCAGCAACAGCAGCAGCTCGCGGCTACATTTGAGTCATTGAGAGATGTGAAAAGCGGAACACCATCTCCTTCCTTGCCAGAAATCGTACCCGCTCCACCAGCAGCAGGAAGTGAAAACGACGTTGTTTCTGCATCCGGAGCAATAGCAGGAGGAGGCTCGAGTTCAGTAGCTACGGCAGAGAATGAGAGCAAGAACCTCAGCTCGTCGTCTGAATCCAGCTCCGAGTCGGAAGAAGAGGCACTGGCCGACGGCTTCAGGTTTGTGATCTCCATTCACGAAGGCATGCTTGTGCGAGGTAGGTAGCTGATTGACTGTATCACAATGTTATTTGTGTCGCAGTGACTCGAAGGACACGTTTGTGCTGGAGATCGACGACGAAACAGACGAAGACCTTATGTCGGTCCTGATTGAGCAGGAATTGCCAGAGGTGAAGCACGCACACTGCACACTCTAACTCCTCTCCATGCAACGGATATTAACGCTAGACGTTTTCTCCGTTTCTTTGTATCTCTCTCGACAGGGTATCTACATGTGCAACACAGATCGGCTACCTGGAGACTTTGTGCCTGGCGAGAACGTCCACCTGGTCGTGTCGATGAAGCGAGTCGAGTGGGACGAGGATCGCATGCGCGACACGCGGCTGAACGAACTGCTCTCGGTCGTGTTCAAAGAACTCTTTGCCAGGTAAGCTCACTTGTTATATGTATGCATTTAAACTGCAGTTGAATCCTGCGCGAGGTCGGCCCCCTTACTGACTGGTATTTCTTATACTGGCTGCCTCTTGCGCGTCAAAAGTCTATTGTTCAAGATCCGCTCGCACGCTCCCTGCGCGATCTGTGGGGTCAAAACGCGCACGTCCGTGGCATCAGAGACAATGGTATGTACGGTCTGACCGTTGCTCCTGTTCCATCCTGCTCACCAGAGGCTGATCATCATTCCTCTTTCTTTCTGTAGATTGAAGTGGTTCTGATTGGCATGGTACTCCTAGAGAAAGCAGTTGAACCGCTGGAGAACATGCTCACGGAAGCCGCGCTCGCGCTCGACCTGGAAGAAGCGCAGGTGCTGAGCGAGCATGCGAACGGACCGGTGGTCGTGCACGATATTGAGCTCTCTGGACGTAGTCGTCTGCAGATCCCCACGCCTCTCAACAGCGGCAGCTTCTCACACCTGCGAGGCATTGCCCACCCGAGTGGTGCGCGGTTCGGTAGCACTGCTGGCATCTCAACATCAGCGACAACTTCGGCAAGTTCATACGGTCGCGAATGGATCGAGCTCACGCCACTGGCGTACATCCCCGGCGCGCACGTCACGAGGTACCTGGGTCGCGTGACGCTGCACTTCATCAAGGAAAGCTGGACGGTGCGCGAGAGCGGAGGGCTCGGCGCGTTCTACCACCTGTTTATCAACGAAGCGATCGCAATTGTGCGCGCGCACGTGCGCTCGCTGGGCGGGAATGCGATGCTGACGTTTCGCTTGGTACCGATCGAGTCGAGCCAGTTGTACCGCAACCAGGTGTACAACATGATCAGCATCACAGGCGACGCCGTAATGATTGAGCGCGAGACGAGCGAAGTGAACTTTGCGTACCCGCCGAGCTCCTGGACGCTCAAGTCGTCCTCGCGCGTGGCGGAGGAGGACTCGGACGACTTTGGCACGATGGCCGCGAGTTTCTCGGCCGACGACACTGCAGGGATGGTGGGAAATAGCAGCACTGGTGAACAGCTACATCTGGTACGGTCGCAGTCGGAAACGACGCAAAAAGGGGAGTGGCCCGTGGCTTTGTAAGACTGCTGGGTAAGTAAGAAAGAACTCTATGTCTGGTGTCTCTTTTGCAAATCACAATGTTGCATTCAAAAAGTTATTAAATAAGTCCCACTCAGAGACATAAAGAACCAAGCCAAAGCAAGTGTGCCGCTCTCCTAGTCGTCATCTGCACGCCACCACGGTCTCGACGATCGCCGCCATGCGCTCGTTGAGGTCCGTGGCTTCTTGCTCATCACCGCCGAGAAGCCCTGCTTCATGGACGCGCATAAGCACCTGGCGGAGCTTGAGCAGCGCCGGCAGCAACTTCATTTCCAGCACCAGTGGCGCGACGGCATCCACCTGGTCCACCAGGAGACTCGTGAACGTCACGCTCAGTCGCAGCAGCTCGACAAACTCGGACATCTCGAAACAATTGTTGGCATCGCCTGATTCTCCGTTCTCTGTTGGTATAACCTGCACATTGAGCTTCTGGACGATCGCATGCATGGCGTTCATGAGCAGCTGCTGCGTGTCGACACTGGCGAACACGCTCACATCGCGCTGGACGAAGTTGAGCAGCAGCACGAGCGCGTAGATGCGGAAGTTGGACGCTTCCTCAGTCGATGAGGACGATGAAGACGGAGGCGCAGCAGCAGCATGGTCCCTGTGGTCCTTGCGGCTTTCATTATTCGCGTCCTCCGGGGCGACGCTGCGGTGCAGAAACCGGATGACCGCCGGTACGAGTCGCGCCACCTGCTTGAGCATCGCCTCGTCCGCGATCACGACGACCCACCCGAGCACGAAGAACGCATCGCCCTGCGCCCACTTATTCCTGCACGTCGCCATGCGCATGAGGCTCTTGAGCACCGCGTCGCCGTGCACGTCGAGCAGCCGCTGGCCTGCGACACGAGAGATACAGATCGAGCCCAGCGCGTTCGCCGCCTTGCACTTGAGCAGGACGTCTCGGCAGCTCAGCGCCGCGATGATGCGCACAATAGGCGCGATGCTGCTGTCACTACTGATGGGACTGCTGTTTAAGCCGTCCTCCTCATTGCCGCCAACGCTGCCGCCATCGCCATCACCGCCATCGACCAGAAGACGCCGCACCTCCATACTGATGCTGTCGAGCGGCAGCGCGGCGATCTCCGTGAGGGCCTCGACGAACTCGCGCTTCTCATTGCCCTTGGTGTTGGACACAGGGTCCCAGCGCTTGAGACACTCGCACAGCTGCTGCACGTACTCGACGAGCGAATCGCCCGCGTCTAGAAGCGGCTCATCGCGAAAGGCGTCGATCACCTCCATGCTCGATTCGATTCGATTCAATCTGGGATTGATGTTGGGATGTGGTGCCGCTCAGAAATTATTGACAAGCCACGCATTTGCCGCTGGGACGACGTTCGTGCAACCTGCATCACGACCGGTTCTTATGCGAAGCTGATAGCGGATCCACAACAAAAAAGAAACCATCATCTCTCTACAAGAGCTGGCTGTTGCGACCAGTCATTCAGACCTGTTCAGACCCAAAAGCTCACTCCTCTTGGACTTTGCTCCAATTTGCTGTTGCCATTCGCAGAATCGCCGTCAGAGCGACGCAAACGTCTTTACGCTGCAGGTTGCGTTTGTTCACGCCAGTATCCAGTATGACGAAGAGCACACGCTGCTGGACGCGCCTGCGTTGTAGGTAGAGGTAGCAGTAGCGAGCGCAAGTGTACTGTATGTCATTGGAGATCTCTACTGCCACGCGTTCGTTCGTTCGCTCGTTGGTTTGGTTTGGTTCGGCTCTGCTCGGTTTGGGATGGTCGTGTTTTGCGTCAGTGATGACTGTCCTTCAAGCACGAGCCGATAGGAAGCAATCTCATTTTCAGATGAGTGGCATAGTGAAGTTGCCTCTTGTTTAGTTCTCGGGATTTACATATCATATCACCACATTACCTACCCATTGCATTTCCAGGTTGTCCATGTTGATGAGTGTTAGCATCTGCGTTTGAGAGACAGAGCCGTCCGTCAGTGTCTTAATATTGTAATGCAACACAACAATTGTCCGAATCCTATGCGTGGTTTGCTTCTGTACCATGGTTGCTGGTGCTGCTCTTCTATCGTCGGCTATACAATCGCTCAGTGGAGTTGATCTGTCGGGACGAGCGCGTGTGCTTGAGTAAAAGCGCTGCCTGGGTCGTCCCAGGAACAACAAGCGACCTGTCCGACAAAACAATGCAACGCCAAATTGTTAGCGACCCATAACCATACACACATCCGCGAGTTGCAAGCAGGTCACATACTGAATGAAGGGCTCAAGCTGCTGGATCGTCCATTTCTCCTGAACCTGGAACAGTCTCTCGAAGCGCTGCTTCGCATCCAGTGGCAAATCCTCTTCGGGAAAGTACACGATGCGAGTTGGTTTCCCTTTCTGAGTCTTCATGAGTCCAACTCCACGGAGCATCTCGACACTGACCGTGACTTTGTCTGGCACTCGAAGTGCCCACTTGTCCAAAAATTGGTCCAGCACCCAGCCCTCACCGTCGCTGCTTCCAGATTGCTGAGACTCTGCGCTTTGCTCTTCGAAGAGCTGCTTTGCGCAAAATCCGGCAACCTTGCTCGGCTCGAGCCTGCAGCTCTCCTCGCCGCTGTCACTGGCAATCATGGCACCGTAGATCTTGCAGCATTGCCGAATGACGACCAGCGGGTGATCCGTCTCCTCTTGGAACTTGGCTAACGGGATCCCGGACGACGAAAGGAAGTCCAAGTCGTTTTGAACGATCGCGTCCAAGATATCACTGAATACACGCGACTGGTACGACGCACTCAGCAACCGCCACGTTCCTATCATGACGTTGACAAAGCGCACATACACCAAATGAGATCCTTGAATGCTTTAGAACGTGCGCGGCAGTGCCCGCGACCGACTACCTGCGTCTTCAAATGCATGTAGCTGATCGAGCATTTCCAAAATTTCTTGCTCGCTGGATTGCAGCGTCGATACGAGATCTTGGGTTGTGTACAGTTTGTGAAGCTTTGCTCGTTTCTGCGACGTTGAAGAGTTCTGTCGGAGACATGGAAGAGAATATGGTAAGCATTTAGCACCGAGCAGCATGTGCTATTCTCGCAATCAATAGTAAATTCTTGCGTTGTGCTCACCTTGCTCGAACGTGTCTGCTCAAATGGCGACTCCATCAGCAATACCTTCAGGCGCATGATATCTTGCCCTTTCGGCTGGAGCTACACAAAGCAAATCCAATGTAATTAGATATACGACAGGCATGCAACAAATACGAAGCGTGCTGGGCTGACGTACCAGGAAGTGAAACTTTGCAGAGCCGCGGACGACGATCTCATCCTTCTCGGTTGAAGACTTGCTCTCCTCGGCTTCACGCGGCTTCCACTCGGTGTGCTCGGTCAGCAATCGCAGGTTCGAGGTGTCTTCCTTCGTCAAGTAGAACGACTTGTTCGATGTGCAAAGCACGGCTCTGTCTGCCGGCGCTCCGACGATGAACACTCTGATAGCAGCATTGCAGAGTGCATTCAATCCAAGTGAGTCCAAGCACTAACCAACAAGGTGATGCTGCAAGCAAAAGAAGCAAACTAGGAAGCGCCGACTCACTTGTCACCCGCTTTGAAGGCCTCTTCAACATCGGCGTTGAGTTCCACGAGGCGGTACTTGTCTGCGGAGAAGTCGCTCTTCGTCACCAGCACCTGCTGCTTGGGTATCTCCGAGTCCATGTTCACGTACGCGTCACTCGATCACTTGCTTGTTTTGCTGGGCAATTATGACTCAAAATGCTTCCCGCTCTGCTCTTCAGTTGGCGCCAAACCTTGACTGAGTACGAATCTGAGGATGCCTCACAATTATACGGCTAATACATTTGCAAAATAGAGTACTCATCACGGTCGAATCTTTGTGCGGGACGCAATAATATGACAAATCTCTCTCTACAAGAGCATTAATATTAAAGCGCACGCTTTTGTGGTCAATCCATTTTCAAAATCGAAAAGCAACAGATACAAGACCGAGTGGAAATGGCGGGAAGAGCGACATCCACGCCGCCGACGCACGTCGTCGTGGAGACTACTGTGGTGCGTATACACACGCGCATATCTTCTCACCATTCACTAATCGCTGCTCACACCGCTGCTGCTGTTTGTTTGTATGCCTGTCTGCTGCCTGTAGGGCACGTTCACAGTCGAGCTCTACTACGAACACGCGCCAAAGACTTGCTGGAACTTTGCCGAACTCGCGCGTCGCGGCTACTATAACAACACGATCTTCCACCGCATCATCAAAGTATCTACCTGATATCGCAAGACCAGCGCTCTCTTTAGTTGCTCTGCTCATAAGCTGATTATCATTATCGCTGTTGTATGCGGGACACGTAGGACTTCATGATCCAAGGCGGCGATCCAACAGGCACGGGACGTGGCGGCGAGTCTGTCTACGGGTGAGCTTTGAGCGCGACGCAGGGCACTACCAGTTGTAATGCAGGCGCTAATATCTCATTGCTGTTACTGCTGTTATTTGTATTAGTGGGAAGTTTGAAGATGAGATCTCCAAGGAGCTCAAGCACACTGGCGCTGGGATCTTCTCGATGGTGCGTAGCGCTCTCAACCGATTGCTGTTTGCTCAGTAGAATCGTGGTGTTATGTCGACTAACATCCTGCTGTTGATTGTTGCCATCGCGATCGGATAGGCGAATGCTGGTCCAAACACGAACGGAAGCCAGTTCTTCGTCACGCTGGCGCCAACGCCGTGGCTCGATGGTACGTGTTGCTCTTGGTCTCTTGCATTACTGTAGATAGCATGTTGGTGTGCAAGCCGTTGATCGAACTTACGATTATCTGCTGGTGATAATGGCGGTAATGTTTCTGCAGGCAAGCACACTGTGTTTGGTCGTATTTCCGAAGGCATGAAGGTGATCCAGCGCATGGGACTCGTTCCCACCGGCGCAAACGACAGGTGCGCTTGACGACGATCTTGAATCATCGCGTGCGGTCGCTCAACTCAGAGTATACCCCCTGTAGTTGCTGGTCTTGCTGACATGTTTGCCATCTGGTTACTTGTGTGCTATTTTTTTTCAGACCTCGTGATGAGATCCACATCAAGAAGGCGTACCCACGTGCCCAATAGAGAATGCCAAAATGAATAACACACACTCGAACATCTACCTCAAGCCAAAGTGTTCTCGTGGCGATGTTGCGTTGTATTGCTGATCGTATTGACTGTTGTCCATGATTGCTTGGGTTGTCCAAGTGTGAAGAGTCACATTGCGGGTTATCTTGGGTATTTGGGCACCGACTTTTCCAGGCCGACAGTTGAATTGTCATCCTGCAATCACAGTTTCGATCAGACCAAGCGAGCAAGCTTCACAAGAGAGCTGTCTTCGAGCCATAACATGGTGGTCTGGTATCGCATACGATAGTGGCGCGTGTTAGGTGTGGTACTCTTGTGTCACTCTCGCGCGAGCATGGCGGAAATCGTAGAAGCTAATGAGGACTCCGACCTACTCAAGCCGCTTCCAAAACCTCAAGAACAACAGGAGCAACAGGAGAATGAGGTGAATGCTGTTCAATTATCGTATTGAGCTTGCTGATGAATTTGCGATGCTGTTTCTGACACTACTGTCAATGCCGTGTAGGTTGACGAGACGACAGTCGTAGCCCTCGTGGACGATACGGAGCTGGTCGCTTTTCAGTCAGACACTAGGGGTGGTGCAGCAGAGGCAGCCTCGAACGGCAACGCAACACTCAGGAAGCAGGCGTGGATCCAGGTTGTTGTCTCTTCAGAGTTCTCGACTTCAAGCATCTTCGCGTTTATTCCACCGCCACCAGAGAATCCCGCGACAGCTAGAACTGCGAGCAAAGCAGACCATCCAGCAGCAAATGCAACTGGAGAATCTGCGAACGCGATACCTTCCGCGTCTATCCGCGGAGGTGGCGTTACTGTTACAGATGCTGCAGCACCAGACTCGCACATCATCCAGATAGATCCGCCGCTTCTTGACCCTGACAACCTCGAGTTGACGCAAGCCCTTCAAAATGAAAAGAGCTACTCGGTTCCGGTCGACATTCCAGAGTTTGGTTGGTCCGATTGCTTCCAGCTGGGCGTGCGACTGACGTACATTACTATGTTGCTGCGCCGAAATATCTCGCCGAGGTTCCTGAAACTGGACGATGAAGCTACAGGCGATGAACTGGTCGTGGGGAAGCTGACGACCACGCAGGTTTGCATCTTGGCGCATTCCGGACTCGCGTTCAACACTTCCACTCAATCGCTGATCATCCGTCAAGCCTCGCCGCCACCACCCGCCAAGCGAGCGAACTCTGCAAAGAAGAAAAAGAAGAGAGTCCAGACAAGACACACTCAACAGGCTGAGATAGCCAGCTCAAGACTCCCCGTAAAGAAGCTCTGGGCAAAGCGTGCGAACCATAGCGTTGGTGATAAAGGCGCGGTTACGATTTTCCGAACACTGCGAGTGAACAAGACGTTGCTGTCACTCACCCTCCAACACATAAGCCTTGGTGATCAGAGCATGTGCGCTCTAGCGGCGATGCTTCGCTGCAACTCGACGCTCACGAAATTGGATCTTCGGGGCAACCAGATCGGTCCGCTGGGCGTCCAAGCTCTCTGCGATGCGATTGAAGACATCCCCGACTCAATGCTCCTGTACCTGGACCTGAGCTACAACAAGATCACGGACGAAGGGATCCCATTTCTTTGCCGAGCGCTCCGAGAGAATGAGACCCTGGTGTGGCTGAATGTGTCGTGGAACCAGCTCACGTCGCTGGCGCTTCTCGACTTTCTGGAGGCGTTGCGGGACAACTTCGTGCTGAGCGATGTGGCGATGTATGGGAAAGACTGCGATGAAGACCAGTACTGCCAGAACCACGAAAGTAAGTACGCCAAGCGAATTGCAGCAGCATTGCGGTGTGTGAACGACAGCTTCGACAAGCTGCGGCTCACGAGCTCTCGTGCGTGTCTCCCTATTTACAAGATCAAGCAGTCGCGATGGGTGATTCTGCCAGGGACAGACTTGATGGAGATAGACGCGCTGGTGGTCGCAGGGCTCTTGCCACTCAACACGAAGCTGCTAACACTGGACCTGTCAAACAACCCTGGAATCGAGCGCTGGGCGATCCTGGAAGTGCTCGAGAGTATCAAGCACTGCAAGACGTTGAAACATGTGAACTTGGCGAACACAGGGCTTCACGAGGAAGTAGCAGAGCAAGTCGCTGAGTTAGTCGCATCGAATGACACTCTGGTGAGCATCGTCATGCACCAAGACCCAATTCAAGTCCAGGAAGTGCGAGGGTATCACCACGAAGTTGCTGTTGAGACAATGGAGTTCAACATCCCCAAGGAGTACCACTTTGATCGATGGATCCTGGCGAAGTGCCTCGTTCTCAATCGCCCGACGCAAGAGCTCAACAGGATCCGTCTCCCAGAGGCACCTGTAGTGACCATCGGAAGCAGCTCTAAGCTCGTGAGCGTCAACTTGTCGGGGAGAGCGTTTGACATGTACGAGGTGGTTTTCTTGAGCAAGAAAGTCTTCCACCACCTGCATATTGGACGCATGGCTGTGAATAACTGCAAGATCGACAGCTATGGAGGGATCGCGCTCGCTGACGCGGTGCGGAACCACGCGACACTAGAGACGCTCGAGCTCGAGAACAACTGCATCGGGATCGCAGGAGGCGCTGCCATGGTTGAATGCGTGCAGTTCAACTCGTCGCTGACACACCTCAACTTGAGCTGGAACAAAATCGGCAACGACGGAGCTGCGGGTTTTCGTCATGCACTGAAGTCCAATCGGTCCCTTGTGCGACTTGATATGCGTGGCAATGACCTCAGTGCGCCAGCGATCATCGCAATCAGCGAAGGACTCAAGGGCAACGCGTGCTTGAAGGAACTGTATTTGCGATGGAACACCATTTGCCCACGAGGAGCTGAGGCGTTGGCGCAAGCACTGATTGTGAACAAGGCACTGCGATTGCTCGACATTGAGCACCACACCATGGGCAAAGCTGGCGCGCAAGCGTTTGCACTGATGCTCGAGAAGAACAACTGGCTTCAAGAGCTCAACATGAAAGGTGACGACTCGATTTCTGACGGCGATGCGAATGGTATCGGTGCGGAACAGGTGCAGCAGATTGCAGTGGTGCTCACCCAGAAGAACAAGTCGCTCACAAGTTTGAACATCGCGCAGAACCAGATCGGCAAAGACGGAGTTGTGTGGTTCAGCAACTTGCTTAAGTTCAGCAAGACGCTCAAAGTCCTGGATCTGTCGCTCTCGGCCATGGACGGCAAGATCGCTATCCGTTTCTTTGAGTGTCTAGGCATGAACAAGACACTCGTGAAGCTCAGTCTGGCGCACAACCGCATCAGCAATGAAGGTATGATGGCGTGCATCAAGGCACTGGAGGTGAACAAAGTGCTCCAAGACCTCAACCTCACTGACAACCTCATCACGGAGGAGCCGCTCGCGCTGCTGATCCAGAAGCTCCGCTCGCTCAAGTGCGCGATCGCTCTCAAGTGGCTCTGCATCGCCGACAACTCGATGACCGAGCGCACGTACCAGTCGTTCCGGACGCTGCAGACTGGCATCACGGTCGTCCTCGAAGAAGAAAAGCACCGCGGTGCGTAAACATGAATGGCGCTGGGTGAACTCAAAGGCTCCAGAGCAATAAATATGCGATGCGTGAGCAAGAAGCCAACAAAGCCAAAAATGTAGCCATGTTCTTGAGGATGTGGTGAGTGAGGGTCGTTTCGTTCGTGGTGTGCAACCCACCACATCAGGACAAGTCGGTCCTGAAATAAGGGTCACGACAGGGCAAACCAGGACAGGTGTCCTTTCGCAACGCTGGACAAACCTTTAAAGGAGCAGGCAGCATTCTCCCCAGATTTTTTCCTCCACACGATGCCTACAAGCTGGAAGAGACACCACAGCGCTGGCAGTCGACGCGGTAGTGTTGCTAGTACCAGCTCGAGCAGCAACAACGACAGCGTCAGTGCGATCTACGCGGTCGCGAGCGGCCTGCATCCGACTCCAAGCGAACGCAAGGTAGAGATGTTCTGCTGCTATGGCAAGTTCGGGCTGATGCACACGCCTAACTGGGATTTGGTGCATGCATCTGTATACAGAAGACTACGCAGCCAATTCCAGAGCATGTCTACCGCAAAGAGCAATCGAGCCTCGCGACAGCGACTCCGTTCATTGGGAGCTGGCTGCCACCGCGACTCGGCAAGTTTGATCGACCGATAGTTTTGAGGTGCGAGCGTATGAGTGTGGGTAGATGTACGGAGAACATGGCTTCCTAACAGTTGATCTTGCTTGTGCTGCGATCGGTGCACTGGAAACAGAGACAGTGACGCACTTCCGGAGCTGCTCGACGGCGTGTTTGAACGCAACAAGGCGATCGCATCAGACGCCTCTCGTGTAACTGGGAGTCAGCGATCATGGAGTATGTAGCTGTCGTCCACTCATGAGCTATGTCAGCGCGTTCGCATCCTTGTGCCTAGTAACTCGAACACATTAATCACCAGTGCAATATGTCCGTCCACATAATGCAAATGTTTTGTGCCAAATCACCAAAGATTCTTGTTCACTTGAGTCCTCACAATCTATTGCATTGCATTGGGCACGACGCACGCAGAGCAACAGTTACTGCTTTGTGTGCAGTGCGGCTGCGAACCGTCGTTGTTGTTGTGCTGTTTGCCTTGCCTTGCCTCTTCGCGATCCTTCATAATGTTACTTTTCAGCCAATAAAAACTCGTTAAAAGAAAATACACCGTTCTCATTGGTGAAAACTGCGCGTCCGTTATCATCCCTCAACAAAAACAAAGCAAGCAAGCAAGGGGGGCGTGACTGACTGACACGAGGAGCCCCATCGCGCATTCGCCTAATAATTTACATCGCCATTCCCCAAAACGCAACCGCCGTCGCTTCCGCACACGAGAGAGAGGCCGCGCGCGCAGCAACCGCAAGAAGCGAACAGGAGAGCAGATCAGAGCAGCCATGGCAATGCCGACGATGGCGGCGATCGCCAAGCGCATGACGGGCGCCGCGAACGACTCCAAGTTCTTCAGCACCACCAAGAAAGGTACGCGCTGGTTCTTGCGTAATTGGGTTGGCTTTATTATAGGATTGTGGAGCGGGCTTCTTTTCAGCTGAAGGCGCCCTTTTCGCTCGAACGGGCGATGTACATGTAGATAGGTGTAGAGCAGTGTGCATGGAGGGGGAAGGGAGCGTGGATGTGATGTCTGTTAGCGTACAGTAGCGTGTGGTGTGGCGTGAAGTACGTGGACGAGTGGCCGTTTGCTAGCGGCCCGTGCGTTGACATTATTGCTGATGGCGTCTTGGGCATTACTACCATACAGGGGAGACGCATGAGCTGCGCACGGAGCTGGCGAACCCGAGTCGCGAAAAGAAGAAGGACGCAGTGAAGAAAGTGATCGCGAACATGACAGTCGGCAAGGACGTGTCCATGCTCTTCACGGACGTCGTCAACTGTATCCAGACTGGTACGTCATTCTAATCGATATGCTATAGTGCTGGCTGAAAATGACAGTCTAATCATGGTTGCTGTCTTGTTTATTTGCTGTTTGTAGCGGATACGCAGTTGAAGAAGCTCGTGTACCTGTACCTGATCAACTACGCAAAGAGCAACCCAGACCTGACGATCCTCGCCGTGAACACGTTCGTCAAGGTACGCTCATATGACTGCGGTTATGCTAAGCAATGCTTTACCAAGTGCCTAACTTTTATGATGCGTGTGGATATTTATTTAGGACGCTGCGGACCCAAACCCGCTGATCCGCGCGCTCTCGGTCCGCACCATGGGCTGCATCCGCGTCGACCGCATCACCGAGTACTTGTGCGAACCACTGCGTCGCTGCCTGCAGGATGAAGACCCGTACGTGCGCAAGACTGCTGCGATTTGTGTGTCCAAGCTGTACGACATCAACCCAGACCTGGTGGAAGAGCAGGGCTTCCTCGACATGCTGCGCGATCTGATCTCGGACTCGAACCCGACGGTCGTTGCGAACGCCATCGCGGCTCTGTCCGAGATCTCGGAGAACGGCAGCCAGCAGCATGCGTTCAAGATCACCAAGTCCGTGCTCCAGAAACTGCTCGCTGCGTTGAACGAGTGCAACGAATGGGGCCAGGTGTTTGTGTTGGACGCGCTCGCGAACTACTCACCAGCGGACTCTCGCGAAGCCGAAGGCATCATCGAGCGTGTCACGCCACGTCTGCAGCACGCAAACTCGGCGGTCGTGCTCTCGGCGGTCAAGGTGATCATGAAGTTCCTCGAGAAGGTGTCGGATGCCGACACGGAGCGCAGTTTGTCGCGCAAGATGGCGCCACCGCTCGTGACGCTGCTCTCGGCGGAGCCTGAGATTCAGTACGTCGCTCTACGCAACATCAACCTGATCGTGCAGAAGCGTCCAACGATTTTGGCGAACGAGATCAAGGTGTTCTTCTGCAAGTACAACGACCCGATCTACGTCAAGATGGAGAAGCTCGAGATCATCATCCGCCTGGTCTCGGAGCGCAACATTGAGCAAGTGCTTTTGGAGTTCAAGGAGTACGCGACCGAGGTCGACGTTGACTTTGTGCGCCGCTCGGTACGTGCGATCGGTCGCTGCGCTGTGAAGCTCGAACGCGCGGCGGAGAAGTGCATCAATGTGCTCCTGGAGCTCATCCAGACCAAGGTGAATTACATTGTCCAGGAAGCGATCATCGTGATCAAGGATATTTTTCGCAAGTACCCAAACCAGTACGAGAGCATCATCGCGACGCTTTGCGAGAACCTGGATACGCTGGACGAACCAGAGGCCAAGGCGTCGATGATCTGGATCATTGGCGAGTACGCCGAGCGCATTGACAACGCAGATGAGCTCTTGGACTCGTTCATTGATGCTTTCGATGATGAGACTGCCCAAGTGCAGCTGCAGCTGCTCACTGCGACCGTCAAGTTGTTCTTGAAGCGACCGAATGAGACTCAGGACATGGTGCAGAAAGTACTGTGTAAAGCCACGGAAGAGTCAGACAACCCGGACCTCCGTGATCGCGGCTACGTATACTGGCGCCTGCTCTCGGCGAACCCGGAGGCTGCGAACGCTGTGGTGCTCGCTGAGAAGCCCGTGATCAGCGATGACACCTGCGCTTTGGAGCCGAGCATTCTCGACGAGCTCATTGGCAAGATCTCTACGTTGGCGAGTGTGTATCACAAGTTGCCAAGCGCGTTCGTCGTGCGCTCAACTGTGTCGGAGCTGCGTGAGCAGGCTGAAGACGAAGGAGCCGGCGATGACGAAGACGAAAGTTCTTCTGATCGTCACGAAGAAGGCGGCGGCCACTCTGGTGGCGACTCTGGCCCAGTGGACCTCTTGGATATGGGCAGCATGTCTGTTTCTGAACCTCCAAAGCCAGCAGCTCCAGTGAATACCGGTGCGAGCCTCGTAGACATTTTTGGAGGCGCTCCAACGTCGTCATCTTTTGCTGCTCCTGTTGTCCAGAAGAAGTTGCTGCTGAATGCGCAACAGGGTAAGGGACTGGTGATGAAGGGCAGCTTTGCGCGCAAGAACGGCAACTTTGTGCTAGACGTGGATTATGAGAACCAGGGCTCGGCTCCGATCGCCGGTGTGGCGATCCAGCTGAACAAGAGCACATTTGGCGTCGTGCCGATGCAGCAGCAGGTCACGTTCCCACAGCCGCTTGGCCCAGGACAGACCATCTCGCACTCGCTACCAATGGGCGTGAGCCCAGCGTTCGTGAACGCTCAAGTGGCGCCAAACTTGGGACTCCAGGTTGCGATCAAAAACTTGACGTCTGGCGAAGTGCTGTATTACCAGTCGGACCTCGAGCTGCCAGCGATCTTCACGGAGAATGGCGGGCTCGAGAAGACTGAGTTTATTAACATGTGGAAGGGCATCAGCGAGGCGAACGAGCACTACTTCTCGATCCCTACGGGCGGGCGAAGCGTGGACGCGGTCTCGGAATTATTAAAGCACAGCAACGTGTTCTTCGTGGCAAAGCGCGGTGTGGACGGCAAGGAGATCGCGTACTTCTCGATCAAGACCATGACGAACGTCGTCGCGCTCTTTGAGTTCACGTTCGATGGCTCAAGCGCCACAAAAGTGTGCTTGAAGACCGAACAGAAAGCTTTCTGCGGCGTGCTGCAGAAGAGTCTCGAGCTCTTGTTCGCGCAGTAAGCAAGCAGACTGAGGCAAGACGAACGCCTCGCCCCTCAGATACTTCCTTTTGTGGCTGGGAGAAGCTTGTATCCGAGTCAGTCCACACACCCTTGTTCATTCCATTCTCTTTCTCTTCTAGCCACAGGAAACGAAGTCGTATCGGTAATGGAGACGGAAAGAAATAGCATTTGCCTTTGGTTTTTATCCGATGTGTGAGTGAAGCTAGCGCTGAAGAAGAGGAAGGCAGAGAGGAGTACGTGCGTCAGTACCGGGCAGCAACAGAAAGACAACGTGGCATATCGGATTTCTCTATCTCTACCCGTCCGCAAGCTTCGATGAGAGAAGAAACCCGGTTGAACGGCACTTGACGCATGACCAAGTCTTATCGCGCTTCTGTCTCCACGTGATTGATCGAGCGATCGAGCGAGCGAGCGAGCGTCCACGAGTCCACAAATTTTTTCATTGCGGTGTGAACGCAAGATTATAGAGTGTGAGCATGAGGCACGAACGCCTGGTGTGGTCAGTTTTCCACTGAAGCCAATCAACAGAGACCACGAGTCAAGGTCTTGCAAGTCAAAACAGTGACTTGCTTTCGGTGGTGGGTTCGTGGCGCGTGACCTCCTGCTGATCGACAGCAGGTCGACCTACCTTCCCGACCAGAACACCAGCCAACAGACGCAAAGGTCCCATCGTTCGCGCGCTGACTGATCAGTCCAGCTTTCGCAGCAGAGGACATTCATCATGCAATCTCTCCTCCATCCTGCTGGCTGGCAAATGTTAAACAGTTGGAAGTGTTGTACCTCTTCGTGTCGTATGCTACGACTCTAAATAATAATAGAGTCTCGAGACTCTCTCATTTCTACATATAGGATAGATGGATGGTTCTGTAGATCCACAATGTATTTGATCAAGGCTAGCCAAATAATCCTCCTTCGATCGTAAGAAACCCCCACCCACTGGAGTACATACTACGTCCACAGTAGCATTGGAACTAATACTAGTAATTTGTTCAACGTTGCATCGAACGATGCGCGTGCAACAAAACTCAGTTGAAGGAAGAGCTCTCGCCGATCGAAGCGGCAAGTTACTTACAGTACGAGGGCTGTCTGCGCTAAGTAGCTCTTCGCTTGCATGGACGGACAGGACAATCTGAAGGAACACCATGGGGATGGGAATGTAATGTTGGGTATCTAAAGGCTACAAGCCCCCCGTCTGTAGTCTCTAGTTTCGCATAGAAGGAAGGAATCTTTTTGATCGCTCGGTCAGCCATTTCCATTTCATGGAGAACTTACAATTTGCCTGAGCAACCCCCCTGCTTCCCGAGAACAACATACGCAAGGGCTGAGCAACTTCCCTGCCTTTCAAGACCTACAGACGCAAGGCCAAAAAGATTAGACGCAAAGTGGACTCCATTAAGCGATCTGCTCCTTCCAGCTGACTGGGGAACTGTTCAACAGCTGGGAGTACGCATTACAGCGCCTCGCTTTGTGCCGGCACATACATCGGTGTCAAGACTCCCATTTCTTGCAAGTGTCCAGTTAGCTTAGTCCACCAAACTTTTGGAGTTTCAGACAAGCCACCAACCTAACTATCGATATCGATCCTCCTATCCTCTCACAAGTATCCTGACTAACTGGCTGGCTGGCGTACGCGAAGAATTTGTTAAACATGTGCAACACCACTCGTCTGAACGAAGAGCTACGCTGCTGTACTGTACGGGCAACGAAGCGACAATGAGCGAACGCCCCAAAGTCCCTAAGTAGCTCTTGGCTTGCATGGGAAAGGAAAGGATCACTTGGGTGTGTCGGTTGAATATTGGTGCAATAAGCATCCGACAGCTACAGCCGATATCGCAGCCCTCCGTTTGCACTCATTCTGTCGATTGTCTTGCACGGAAAAGAATCTCCAGGAGCTCACCACCATTTCCATTTCACGCGATTTGCCATTTTGTGGCCCCAGTCATCATCCATTCGGACAGACACACAGACACGCAGTCAGTCTCGTGTGAGCGACTCGTTGAAGAGACACATGGACCCTAATGGTGTAGGGTAATGCGATCAAGTGGCTCCTAAAGAAATGACTTCTCGCCTTTTCCTTCTTTTCTGTGCGTCTCGCATGGAGAAATGCGAACTGTGACTGACGTTGGCGTCCATGCGTGATGACTGAGAGAGTGGAACTACATGTATCAGTGGACAGCGATACATGAACCTCACTCTCAGATCAATGCATGCAAGCCGAGTGATGATGTCTGCCCGTTGAGCACCAGACATCGAGAACAATTTTGATGAGGCTTTCGCGCATTTTTCCCATCGCAGAAAAGTGTCCAAACAACGACACTATTTTTTCTGCCGATGATAGACAATATAAACCTGTGTAAACCTGCTAGCGGTTTCTGGATTGCTTGATATTAGCGCACGGGATCCGTGAGCAATTTTGTACAGGTGAGTTGTCGTTAGCTGAGGTCGGTTCGACTGGCACGAACCGACTTCAATGTGCTCTCTGCCCCTCCTCCAAGAGTAAGCGTGGCAGCCATCGACTCTATCGCCTCTACACTGTCGGCTTCAAGGAGCTTTTGGAGCCTCTGGAGCCCATAAACAGCGTCCACACGTAAAAACTCTGCGAAAAGGACCGGATCTTTGCGTTTGCGGCCTTTCGGGGCGGTGATCTACCCCTTCGCGCCTGTCGTGAAATGGCTCCCAGATGCTCCCTCCCAAATGCACCTGCTCACAATACGTAACTGTTTAATAGAGATAATAGATACATACAACCTAACACCTCTATAAAATCAATTAGACCTTTCTACCCAGCCGATGCCGATCAAAGCCGCGGTGCACCCCACCACAGACGGAGAAACGCGTCCAGTTGACTCTCTTTTCGTCTCTTCTCTTCTGAGACGCCAACAACTACAGGATCACTCTATCCGAATGCGATAGTCAAACACGCAAGAGCCACAAACGCACGCGGCCATCTGCAAGTGGCAAATACCCCTGTGCGTCCAGCCAGTGCTGTGCTTCTAGGGCTTCCCTAAGACCGTCAAATCATCAACCAACTGTTCTCGGTTGTGCTGTTTGACTGTCTGCCCAGCCACCAAATTAACAACTGTCTGTCTACCTGGACGGAAAACTGGACCGACTGGTGACTGAATGACTGATGTTTGAGGCCCAGCGTGGAGGCTTCTCATATGGAGAAGGTCTGAGCGAGCTATCGTTACTCTCCCTCACTCTTCAATTTCCCACCTCGTGTTCACACGTTGACTCCCGCCTCTCTTATATCTGCCTCCGTCACGATGTCACTGGCCCCAGCAGCGCCTTTATTCCCAGCATCCAGTACTGTTACTACCGACAGTTCTAGCTCTAGCTCCAGCTCCAACCCCTGCGAAGCTTCTACTGCCGCCTCATTCACGGAGCTCCTGGCGATGGAAGTCACCCCTGAAGACGCAGTGCTCGCGTTCGAGGGTGCCTTTATGCCATTCGTCACGGTCACCCTGCCGCCACCGTCCCTGAGCCGCTCGTGCTCCAACGAAAGCACTGCGAGTTACGCGACCAGCTACGCGCCGTCACTGAGCCGCTCGTGCTCTAATGAAAGCACCTCAAGCACGAGCTCCTACGGATACGAGAGCGATGCGTCCAGCTACAGCACAGCTAGCAGTGGATACTATCACCACCACGTTCCAGCAACGACGATCAAGTGCAGCTTTATCAGCAAGCGACACTCCCCAACGAACATTGACTCGTACTTTCCAGACACATCGCCTTCAAATGAGTACGCCCAGCTCGCAGAGCTCTGGTCCGCCTCGTCGTCCTCCTCCTTAGCACTAGCCAGCCGCGCTAGTATGGACTCGTGCGCCGACGTGTCGAGCTTCGAGGCCTCCCCGAACGACGCGCTGCTTGACTTGTTCATGCAAGCCCCTCCAGCGTCGCCCAAGGCTTCCGCCACGAAGATCACTATCACTGCGTCCTCAACCAGTAGCAGCAGCAAGCACCACAGCAGCAAACACCACAGCAGCAGCACCAAGTCAGCAACAACAGGCAAGAAGACCAAGAGCTCCAAGAACAAGAAATGCACCTACGCGGCGCGAAGGGTACGTTCCGTCTTTCCGTGCTCGCTCCATGCTGTTTGTTTGTTAAGAAATGATTAGAGACTGACTGGATTCCCCCTTTTTTTCCATTTTTCTGTTGTATCTTCAGCGTGAAGTCAGTGCGCTCCGCAAAGAGACCTCGGCCCTCGAAAAGCAGCTACAGGAGCTCCAGATCAAGATCCAGGAGCGCGAGCGCACGCGCGAGAGTGTCGAGCTCGAGAAGATCCTGCTGGCCGGCGCGCGCGAGGAGAATAAGCGTCTGCGCGCGGTCGTGATGTCCCAGGAGGCGCAGATCCGCCGCTCGGACGGACTCCTTCCGGATGACAACGACAGCGACCGGGCGGCCGATGGAAGCGTCAACTTCTGCCACCAAGATCTTCTCTGAGACATTGAGAAGAAGTAAATGAGTCTCACGTGGCAGGGCAGCAGCCCTGTCCAGCATTGGATGTGGTTGTGCCCCAATTTTTGTAGAGGATACGCTGCGTCTCGAAAAGGCGTCAACCTCCAATGGGAATGAATGTTGTTGAATCCGTCGGTCGTGTCGAGTGGACTGGAGACCTCGCAAATCCAGTGTTGCAGTTGTAAAAGTGTGTGTCGTCTCGTGCGTGTACATATATGGTTTTAGTCGAGTCTCTGTTGTGTGAATAATCAAAATGATCCCGAATTTATGAAACATCCAGCTCAGCTCAATCCGTTTAATCGATTGCACAAGAAGCGTGTGTGTGTGTGTGTGGACTGTCTAAAAGAGACCACCGCACTCCAGAAGTGTAGTTGCCACCACCTCTACGTACACTTCGATTGCATGAGTGATTAATATTTGGACAAAATTATTAGGTACCTTCAACCACAAGCAACATTGTGAAGCACCGCGTTCAATGTACGCTGTAAGTGTATTTCTGTGATGCTGACAGTGAACCCACCCACCTCCATCATATACAAGCTCAAGCTTTTCAAGCTTGCAAGCAGGTTGGTGAGTTGACTCAGTGATGGCACCCATAGGGCAGCCGTGTACTATTTGACTGATGCAATCCTAGCAAGGGCGTTGGACAACTCGAGAAGAGAATGATGCGAATTCGAGAATTATAGTACAGAGACTGGATTTTCTTGGTGTCGCATGGGCGTCAACGCATCGTCGAGGCAAAATGACCCTGAAAAACCAAAAAGCAAAGCCAACTGTACCCATTATGCGCCAAAGGGTACGACGACGTGGTCCACCCTCATTCGGAGATGTCTCATATTTCATAAACATAGAGGGACCAGTGTACGATGGAGACTCTCTATTTCGATACACCGATTATCTCGCGTTGCAAGCAACACTCAATTTTGCATTTGGACAGCCAACAGTGCTCGAGCATACTCCTACTCCTTGGATGCACTACGATATGCCGACTGTTCTCCAGCTAGCGTTCTGAATAACTTTTATTAAATCTCTCGAAAGATGGGGATCTATCACAGAGGACAACGGAGGTTCGACACTATTTTGGAGAAAACATGTATCGC
>JALBZD010000504.1:0-24093 GCA_038050675.1 Globisporangium cylindrosporum | reverse complement strand
AATCTCCTTTCTAGAATATACAAGGACCCCGACTACATGTGTACATTAGTAAGACGCTGGATAGTTCCCTCTGGCAGAAGAGAAGTCCGGCTTAACTTGCAAACAAGTTAGGTACCTTGACCCCCCCCCAGTGGGCCATCGTCCCTAAGCGAACACTCGATTGTTGCCGCACATTCTGAGCGGTTCTTCGACTTCGGATCAACGCGATGTCTTTGAATTTGAATCGATAGGTTACGCGTACACTTGAGCACTCGAAGCAGGTTGATTTTGAGCGAAGTAGCAAAACTCAAAGGTGCATCCGCCGTACACACCGTATGTATTGAAGCAGGCTCAGACGACGCGATGATGGGAAAGATCGAGGAGAATAAAGAGAGCGTGTGGTGGAGGTGGTGCCTGGGTCCATTTCGTACAATCATACATTGCGCTCAGTTATTAGTCGGTCAGTCGGGCTCATTGTAGTGCGTGTCGTATGAAACTCATCCGACCAGGCAGGCAGATTTGTCGGTCGACCGCCAGGTGACACCAGAAACTCCAGGAACCCCAACCAAAACTCAGCACTGAATCCTCTTCATGTATGCAGTGTGGATAAAGTATTATGGTTCATAGCAATCTAGTATGCCTTCTACGTCTTCCCTTAGTACACATAACAGTTTGAATTTTCAGCAGAGTTTGATCGGGTCACCGTAAAGTCAGCATTCACAACAGTATTGAGATGGGTTTTCCACGGTCCAATGTAAGCTCTCCGTCAGCATTCGGCCCCGCAGAGTCATCCCACTCCATTCTGTATCATTTCAGGAGCGATTGTACTATCGCAGTCTTCAGAACTGCGTGGTTGGTTTCTTACAGTGGCATCATCTCACCCCAGCACACTCGCACTCACACCGTCTACTCGTTTGGGGAACACATTGCACTGGGGAGGCCGTTGAAACACGGCATCAAACGTGCGCCACTCGCACTGCTTTCTTCTGTACGTGTATGTATGTGCGTCTGACCGACAAGCTGCAGCAAAATGTCGGGTCTGATTGTTACTCTGTGCTTACGGAATGTGAACGTGTGTGGTGGCTTCCGGGCCATCGGACACTATGTAAGATGGTCCTGGAAAGAGAAAGTGCCAAAGCTACAATAACAACTGCGATCTCGACCCACGACGCGGGTGCTTCTTCTACATCCCATCCAATACTTGCCTGCTGGGTCTTGTTTGCGTTGCTTCTTCATTGGTGCATTGGTGCTCCAGAACTTTATGCTATTCATCGCCAAATTCAGTAGTGGAATGTAAACGATAAACCATGTTGGCACTGAGGTGGTGTGTTATACATGACATGAATCGGGCACGCTATTGGTCGTCCATACAAGTTAAATAAGGCGTATACGCTAATGGTGTTCCTACCACCTTGAAATCAACTCCTTCAGTCAAAAAGCTGCTGCTGTCAGATTGTGGCTGCGCCGATGAGTTCTCGCAGCAGCGCAACGTCCTGGTCCTGTAACGGCACGGGGCTCTCGAACGGCTCGAAGCTCGCGGTGGACTCATTATGCACCTCCGTGGGCTCACCGCTACCCTCTACTCCAGGAAAGAGCGATATGTCCCGGTAGTTCGGATCGGGCTTGAACGACCGCCACATCGTACCGCGACGCTTGTAGTCGAAGCGGCGCTGGTTGTCGTTCGCCTTGACGCGGTGGAAGTGGCATAGGCTGTGGAAGCCGCCCTTGACCTTGGGCACGCGCAGGTTCCAGCACTTCTTGCCCCAGTACCGGCACATGCCGACACTCTCCTGGAGCTCGGCGTAGATGCAGTCGAGCGCGTCGTCATCCTTCTTGCGGCGGCTGTTGGCGGTGCTACTGCTGCCACTGCCGCTCTCGAACGGCGCGGTTGCCTTGACCAGCTTGGCAGCTTTGGCAGGGCCATCGGTTGCTTTGACGGTAGTCATCGTGACCCGGAGCATTTTCGGCTCGGGCTCTGACTTGACCTTGCGCTCGCTGGCTGCGGAGGTCTTTCGTCTGGTGCTACTGGCTCGCGAAGCAGCTCGTGTGCCTCTTGCTGCTGTCACCTGGTCGATTCCTGTAGCTCCGGTAGTAGATTGTGCTGCGCGGCGCTGGCGTCGCACGCGTACCTGCTTCTTCACCGACTCGATCTTGGACGTGATGTGCTGCAGGTCGGCCATCATGTCGACAAACAGTATCGAGGGTTGCTCTGTACCATCAGACTGCTTGACAGCCTCTACCACGAGCAGATCCGCACTGAGCTCATCGCGCCCTAGAGTGTTGTTGTCTGTCGATGATCCGAAAGACGACGAAGGCGGCGAGGACGATAAAGACGAACTGTTGAGGTAAAACACAGAAGACATTGGAGTACTGTACTGTACACTGCGAAGCAATCGACCAACGAACGGCCCAACTGGTCGCGACAAGCGAAATTGGAAAGTGAGGACAATGGATATCGAGCGACCTCCTCAATTCCAGAGTACACACTGTGTGCCGTGGCTCGAAGGGGAAGGAAGGCTTCAAGGTCCCCATTGCTCACGCAAAACACTGAAACTCGTACTCGCACTCACAAATTATAAACCAGAGAGACACCCACAATCATTCAAATGCGATCCGCGATCCACACGCACAAATGCAAGCGCTGGTGAGTGTTTTGTTTTGTGTGTAAGGGGCAAGAGTGGGAGGAGGGGATCGATAGACAGACAGACAGAGCAAGAGGAGGTCCATTGTAGGTACTGTACCGATATGAGATCCCACTCTGCTGGGATCTGCTCTGCTCTGCTCTGCTCTGCGCCTCCTTCCCACCTGGCGAGGTCCCTCCTTCACTTGACAAGTCCAATCTGACTGGATCACTCCCTCTGTCGATTGGTATCTGATGCTTTTTGTACGAAGAGCATGCGGAAATGACCCTTTCAACATGGGATCAAGTACAAATATAATAACCATTCTGCCCTCAGCATACATATTGGTCAGGACTCTACAGTACCCACCCCATGCCGATCCGATGTGCTGTGCAGTAGGGCACACCCAGGGATACCCTGGCGTTGGCTCAGTATCGACAAAGTGATCTGTGATCTGGACGTACTTTGCATCGGAGTCATCACTTCTTGGCTTGGTGAGCTCACCTCCGCTGCGCTGTCGCTGTCCGCTTTGTCGTTTGGGCGACGACGAGTGAGGGAACGAGAGAGCAAGGATCCCCCGTTAGGCACCTTTGAGAAAAAACAAGAGCGAGTTCTGTAATTCGTCACTCACATCCGCTACATATTTCCCAGCTGGCGGTTGTTCAAACAGACAAGAGCGACTCAGATTACGTCACGGACGAGGAGCTCCAAGCACTGCTGCGATTGCGTCAAGCTTCAAACAGCAAATTCCCCAAGCAGGTTGGGGTCATGGTGCTCCTGGGGTGAATATGCAGACATATGTTTTTCCTCTTTTGCCGATGGCTCTGAATTCTCAGTCCATCTTGGGTCTCAGAAACATGTGGCTTCCATTCACCGGATATGTGAAGTGAGGCGGTAATTCGTAAGAGGCCAAAGATATGCACCGCGCGTGTCTGATATTAGCATTCTCTCACATAGAGCGATGAACCACCGTACACTCGAGAATGCAGCGTGGTCTTCGTGGATCCGTTCAATCAACCAGCAGAACGATTGTAGTGCTTGACTGCAGTGTCTGATTGTAGTACCTGTCTCGGGAAAGCCAAAGAAGAAGCACAAACTCAGTCTAATCTTTCCTGAAGGGACCTCAAGGCACCCACTCATCCACCAACTTCAAAAGTGCACGTGATGTTTGTCCATTTCGTTTGCGCTGAGTAAGGGTTCCGAGTATGGAGGGAACTGGGGACCATGAGGATTGGCAGAACGGTAGCGTCTCGGTGCGTGATCTGTATGATGCTCACACTCGAGCCAAGTCGGTTCGCCACCTGCTATGTAAGTACTAAACTTAACAGTAGGTAAATGAGCCCAACCCGACCTTCATGTCATCATCTTCAGGAGAAGAGAACCAGTCCAAAAGGACGAATCAATTTGCTCAAATTCGTCAACCGTCTTCGGCTGCGTGGTGGTGTCACCGGAGTTCTTGCTCACAGTCCAGAGGAGCATGCCCAATTGCATCGTGCATGATGCAAGGTCCTTATTAATGAGACTTTAGAAGAAACAGCGTGCGTCTGTCTGCAATCACCAGGTCAGGCGTCGCTCGGTTTCCCGTGTGTCGAAGAAACCTTAGTCGTGCAACCAGCCAAGCAGCCTGTCCTGTCCTCGTCATGTTGCGGATCCGAAGGGCTCCTTTTTGTTACGGGGTCATCAACTCTCGCTACACACGATGGGAGGGGCGTTTGCTCGAAAAATCTGAATTTGTGAGCAAAACAAAACCCGGGGGAGGCTTCAAAAGACGCACCCTCGACCGCCGATCGTCGGCAGCGACTGTGACTGTGTGTATGCAACTCGGAGCAGCAAGAAAAATTGGACCGCTGGTCCATCCCGCCTTGTGAATACTTACCAGCTTCCTCTGGAGGTCTCGCGTTCAGAGTGAGAAACGGTTTAGTTTAGGCGCTTCGTCTTCGTCTTCGGTGCTGGGAATATCTATTGCGAGTGTCGCATTGAATTGTGGATGATTTCGCCCCCTGGTGCTCCTCGCATGCCATTATTGCGCTGGTTCTTGTGCAACTGACGGATGTCGTGTAGAGGCGTCAAGGTCCACTATGGCAGAGTGGCTGTTGACGCCCCTCACCTAGAGAATCATCACGCGGATCGTGCGATCGATGGGCGATTGCCTTATTTCTTTGAGCGCCTTTCGAGGTCCAAATCGAGGAAAGAGGAAGACAACCAGAGTCCTAATACTATTGATCCCGGTGTCATCTTCCTCTCAGTGATTGCTATTAGAGAAAGCTTTCACTTCACATCCGTTTGCAGGATATATATCGAATACTATTCGTCCAAGTCCACTGTGGCAAACGAAGAGCTCTTTTAGAGTTCACTAGGTAGGTACCTTCATGAGCTCATATTATTGACATGGATAGCCACATTAGGAACCTTAGCTCACTCCGCAACAGAAGCTCCAGGTGTTGCAGGTGGTGAAATTATTAGGCCATCATAAAAAAATTCCAATGTGATGGGGGAGGAGGCGCCAGTCGCTCCAGTCCCATCTCTGGTCGAAAAAATCTCGGCCACCAAGCGAAAGTGACGATCGTCGCTGTGCGGTTGTGGAGCAGTTGAAGGCGGCACCTTTTTGAACAAACCGCTTCGTCGTATTGCATACGAGAGAAGCTCTTTGACCTCACGCGAAACGTGGCGCTCGCGCTCTACGCGCTCGGTGATTGCCCTGCATTTGTAAAGTGGAATGCGTCCGAGGGGAGTGGATTTCAGATTTTCAGATTTTCAGAGTGAGCCACGGTATGGTTTCGTCTGTTGTTTGGTGCGCTTCAGCGACGTAGGGTACACATCAGATCATTCATTCGTCTGCCTGGACCATCAAGGCAAAGATGAGGGGCGAATGGGCAGGCAGCCTACCTCGGCTGGTCGCTTCGCTCGCAGGGTAGACCGTCCGTATCAGGCCATCCCCACGCGAACACTTGATCGCCCGTCGCGTGCCGTAGAGTTCCGTCCACCCACGCATTGCCCCTGGGTAGACGAGTCTCAAGGCGTGAGATCAACGCGTTCCGATAGATAGGCGAAAAAATCATCGAAATGGAGCTCTTTACCACCGAAAACGCATCGGAGAAAACGCCCGCGTGTCTGTTACTTTACTCGAAAATTCGTGAGACCTTGGGCATGAACGAATCGGTATCTGTGATAGCAAGTTCGCTGCAAAGCACGCATGCTGTACAGTGTACACACGCGACGGGGTGCATATGCTGAGGCAACACGATGGGAAGGATTGATGAATAGAGTGAGAGAGAGCGTAGTGCCTGTGCATGCTGAGGGTCTTTGTCGTTCAGTCGCAGATTACATTCAGCCAGTCGGCATATTACATCTTTCTCTTATTGGAGACCAATCCGGTCAGGGTATTCGATGTGTCTGTCGCTGTTGTCTGGTCGCTGTGGTAGGCGAGCGTACTTGCTGTGAGTTACTGTAACCCGGTGGTACACGACAAAACTTCCACCTCGTTAGGGTACTCTCATCATATCCATATCCACACGCGGTAGGTAGATAAACAATAGGATTCCCACGCACTGTGGGCAAGCTACGGAGCGCTGCTCTTGTCGAGGAGACGTCTTGTCGTCGTCGCCTACACACTCCGCCTAGAGCGACAGTCGACATGGGTAGATCGCTGTAGACTTGGAAGAGCGGGATCATGACTTGGTTGCTTGATCCTCCTATCTGAATTGATTCACAGCGCATCCTCATTGTTTTCTGCCCTGTTAGACGTCCTTCTTTGGATCTTGTTCGATACTGCTGCTGTTCACTATGCAGTCCAAAAATCCTTCTTCAAGCACACGGCGGTCCAGGTACTTGCCGATGATCACGAGCTTGGACACGCGCTTCTCGTGCGCGCGCCATTCGACGGACGGCGCGATCGTGTACGTGTCCAGCACGCATTGCACAATGCACCGATGCGCGTCATTCGCCACCGCGACCACGCCTTTGATGCGCAGCACGTCACTCTTCGAGTACCCGTCCACCACCGCTGTCAACCTACATACACACCCAATACAGGCGTTGTGAGGACTGGCACCACCATCACACCATACCATAGACCCCTAGATCGTCGTACATACAAGCGCAACGTACCATTCGCCAAACTTGGCAATGTCCAGCTCCGCCTCCATCTCGAAATGCACCGTGTTGATGCCGCTCGTATGCGCTCCTCGCGTGTGCAGACCATGGCTCTGGCTCTCATCGTCGCTATCATCACAACCATCTTCACTGTGCTGCTTGCCGCCACCACCACCAGTGTCACTATGCTCTCGAAACTTGACTGCGTCGAACGTGTTCACGTCAATGATGTTGGCCAAATCCAGCTCAGCGTTCACGCACGCGTATATAAGCGTTTCCTCATTGATGCTCGTGATTGTCTGCTTCAGCCGCTGTACCTTGGTACTGTCCACAAGATCTATTTTGTTGAGCGCAACAATGTCCGCGTACAGCAGCTGCTTCTGGAGCTCAATGGGGAAAGCGTACGTGTGCTGCGTGTCGTCTTCGCCTTTCTTCCAGAACCGGTTCGCCGCGTACGCGTCGACCATCGTGATCACGGCGTCCAGCCGGAACCGGGATGCCCGTAGTCTCAGAAAGGTCTCGATGATCGGTCCCGGGTCCGCGAGCCCCGTGGTCTCGACCACGAGGTAGTCAAAGCCATCTTCATTCACGATGCGCAGCAGGTAGTCGAGGATGCGCTCGAGCTCGCTGCTCTTGGACGCCTTGGACGCCGTGCAGCACATGCAGCCGTTCTGCATCACATAGATGCCGTCCTTTGCCAGCGCCTTTACGTTCTTGTCGCCATTATCCCCTTCGTTTCGTAAGAGCGTGTGGTCGATGCTGATTGCGCCGATCTCGTTCTCGAGCACCATGATCTTGAACGGCAGCGACGGCGCGTGCAGGATGCGGTTGAGCAGCGTCGTCTTGCCCGCGCCGAGAAAGCCCGTGAGGATCGTCGTGGGCACGCGCGCACGCTGCGCATCACCAACGGCAGCAGTACCAGTGGGAGCGTCAACGGTGGCGGCGGCCAGGCGCTGGGTCTTGCGCTGGATGCGTTTCTCGCGCCGCATCTGCGAGAAGAACGCGATCGCGTTCGCCAGTACGAGCGACGCGAAGAGCACGGCCGCCACTACCACGAGTAGTGGCCAGTAGGCTTTAAGAAGCGACGGCGTCATGCTACTGCTGTTCATGTTGTTGCGTGGAGTGCGCTGCTGCAGTCCGTGGCGTCTTGAAGATCTGCTGCCGTCCATTATAGTGGCAGGCTGCAATGGACAAGCTCTCCAAATTGTCGCTGCGCTTGAGCTTTATCACCAAATTTTGCTTTTTTGTAGATGAATATTTATGTGAGCAATTATAGTTCAGCTAAATCAGTGCATAGCGCTTCGAATTGAAGCAGATATTTGTGTCAGCGGGACGATGTACTGATACGACAGTTGTAGTTCGTCAAATTTGAGGCTAATTTAGTATTCTGACTTTCCCGCTTTGGTACCAAAATTATAAGAGCATTCACTTCAACTGCCACTCACCTCAATGCTGCCAGTTGTCATGGTAACTCTCACTTTTTTTTACCAACTCACTCACGCACACACACAAAAGTACCCGCTCGCTTGGTCCAGCTTCAGTCTCACCATATCCTCTCACCAGAAAGTCCCAGGCTCTAGCAGCTCGCTCAACCTGAAGCTGTCTGGCTGAGAACACCTAGGTCTCCGGTCCGGACTCGGGAAAGCACAGTGAGAGGTACTGAAGGTCCTCGATCTGCAGGGCCACGGGGCTCCGAAACGGCTCGTACTCGTCTGCTGCTGGTACTGGTGGTACTGGTGGTGGTGGTGGTGGTGATGGTGGTGATGGTGGTGGTAGTGGTCCTGTTACTGGTATTGCTGTTGACGTTACTCTAGTCACTATCGCTGGTACGCCAATCAGCTCCTGTGTACTTGATGCCGCTGCTGATCTGGATCCTGATAGTGCTTCCTTGTCTGCAATTGCTCGCGACGTTGCTTCCGCGACGCTCTGGATGCCCGCCATGCATATATTGGGCGGGGGCGTGAGCTCAATAGATGACGATGCTGGTCCGGCTGCTCCTACTGCACTGCTGATCGTGATGTTGAGCTTCTTGTTCCTGCGGCGTTGCTCCAAGCGGCGCTGGTACTGGTTCGCGCAGTTGCGGTGCCACTCGCAGAAGCTGTGCAGCTCACCGTTCTCCTTGAGCGCGCGGGCGCTCCAGCAGCGCTTGTTCGGGTACCGACAGAGCTCTGCCGGGTGGGCTTCAAGCGAATTCGCTCTGCCACTGGCTGACGATCTCCTAATCCTACTACTTGCACGCGGCGTCCTGGTCGTCACAAGCCCTCGGTGATCTCGCTTCATTCCTGGTAGCAAAATGCGCGCTGTGTCCTGCCTGAGCGGTGGTTGCCCTAGGTTTGGAAGGGCAGGCTCATGGACGGACTGAGTAGAGTGGCAAGGTCGTGTCCATTGTCCATGAGGGATTCGATTCATTCAGGCAATGTCCATGAACCCGGTCGCTGTCCGCGCACATGGCCACCAGTGTCATACTGTCCACCACAGGGCAAGGAGGAGTCGGGTCCAGGGTCTAGGTCGCGGTCCCACTGGCGCAACGGAAAGCCCTCGAATGCGAATACGAAGAGCTACGCCAGCCTACTTAGCTGTCTGTCTAACGGTCGCTCTCTCTCTCCAACTGGCGTGAGCATTTGCCAATCGCACATGAACTTGGATTGGCCTCAATACCCTGAGCCACATGAATGAAGTCAAGCACGCTTCCATTGCTGAGCGATGGTCGCCTTGAAGGTGTTCTTGGCGTCGCTCTGGCGCTAAAGGAGTCAGAGCACCGCATGGAGATATGTTGAGAATCGGCTGGCGGGCAAACAGTGTCCATTTTTCCGAGCCAAATGGTGATGTGGAAGGGGGAAAGAGACGGGTCGGTCATTCGACGATGGTAGCAAACCTGGTGAAATCACCGTAAGCTGAGCGGATCACTTGCTTGAGTTCTTCACAGCCACACGTTGCAATACTCTAATGGTGTGAGCACCATTGCGCATCTTCACTCGCTCATTCGTTCGCTTATTTTTCATCGGATACAGATTTTTATATAACTTCAGTTGATGTGTGAGGCACTTCGTACGCTCACTTCTCTAACAACTACTTTCCAACGCTCTCTCACTCTCTGGCTTCCACTCGCTTTCCATTTCTGGAGCCAGGCGATACGACAGTCACAAGCTTGCTCCAGCACAACGATCTCCGTGCCATGCGCGTCACGCGTCAGGGTATCTTCTGGACATCGTGGCGAGTTAGCAAAGAGCGAATCAACGCAAGATTTGACTAAGGCTCAGGCAGTACGCAGCGACACGTCGGACACTCCATCTTGACTTGCATCCAGCCCTGGAGGCACTCGCGGTGGAAAATGTGCTCGCACGGCGCGAGCATGTAGTCGCGCGCATCAATATCGAGCTCGACCATACAGATCACGCAGTCGATCGAGTTGTCTTCGTCCGACGAGCGCAATAGCGTCATCTCCTGCAGGTTGATGCGGCGCTCATAGTTGTACTTGACCGGCAAGAAGCGCGCCGGCACAAAGAAGCGAGGGCCGTAGCGCTGCTGCAGCGTGAGCACGCTGACTTGGAACGCCATCCACAGAATCAGGATATAACAGAGTCGCGGGTTCGGCTTACTCTCATACTGTCGACGAAAAAGAGATGCAATGGTTGTTGCGTTAGCCAGTTCAATAGTTTAGATCGTTGCATCAGAGAGTAATCCACTCCATCGATTTACCATTGGGAACGCTGTCAGAAAGTTGCTTGGGCAGCCGTAGAAATACAGCGGAAGAAAGAGTCGAAGCGCGCTGATGCCGTACAGGTAGCCGAGATCGAATGGATTCCGCACTTCCCTGCAATCAGAAGAAGAAATAAATGCTCCATTTTCAGCCAGCGATGCGATGTCATGCAAAGCTGATGAATGTAGACGCACCTGTGCACGTTGTGGACGATCTGCGGCACCCAGAACGAATAGCAAATGAACACCAACACAGGCAAATGGTTCTGTAGTACACATGACAAATTCAATTAGCCATCCGCAATTAAAACCAAGACCACATTCGGCTTGGCTAGCAGAAGATCGATCGCACGTACCGAGAAGTTGTAGAAGATGCAGAGCCCAGCCAACAGCGACAGGTAGAACCGCGAGTAGAGCGTGGTGAGCTCCCTGCGAAGCGTGAGCCAGCCTTCCGAGAACCCTTGCGGACGTCTCGCTTTCCAGATGATCAGCAGATATCGCATCTCAAACACGGAGAAGATGATCAACTTCACAAACGCCACGGACGCAAACGCAGCAAACACGTTCTACAAAGGCACATCAGCGCAACGTTGTTAGTAAGGATGGGCACACAATGAGAGAAACAGCATTGGTGTGCAACGCTGTCCATACCTGCGCGACGATACCGACAGTCAAGTGGCCCAGACACAAGTACGAGTCCACAATCGCCTGTTGCCCGATTGTGAGCAACGACACTTTCGCCGCCGTCGCCTGCGTGTTGGAAATCTGCAACTGGCGCAGCAAGAAGTAGATCTCACCCATCGCAATCAGCGTCATGAGCACTGCGTACCGGGACGCCTTGGAGAAGAACACGTTAAGGTTCTCTTCCTGGAACGTCGTATCGATCTTGAGATAGAGACCGCAGTTCACACTCGCCAAAGTGCCTGTCAGTTGCATATTACGGAGCGCCTTCGCCAGTTGCTCGTCCCCAAACTCTTCTTCTTCCTCCTCTTCCGTCAAATCCGTTTTCGGAGCGCCGGTCGTGCCGTTCACCAGCGACATCTCGACAATACTCACGCACTGGTCACTGAACGAGTCGCTGCTTCGGAAGCGCGACACGTACGCGTATCGAGGCGGTGATACATCCACTGCGACGTAATCATCCTTGTTCTCGAGCACGGGCACACCGTCAATGACGCCAAAGTTGAGGATGTCGAGTCGTGGGTCGAGCGTCGCATGCCCCGACGCCAACGCTGGCTGGTCATCGAGAAACTCGAGATCGCTCTCAAGCGACGAGTCTGATGCGATAGGCGGTGACGAAATCGTCCCATTGCTGGCGTCCAGTTTGTTTTTCCGATACAAAAGCTGCACGCTCGCGTCGGGACTGTTGCCAAACAGCGTGAGCTTGCCTAGTTTCCGCAGGAACACGCCCTGCACCGGCAGGATCGTCGCTGCGAGCGATGCCTGCTCTTCGTAGATCACGAGCTGGCCGGTCACGTACGCGACGTCTTTCTTGAGCTCCTTGGATGCCGGCACCTTCATCTTGAGGAAGAGCCACGTGTGGCCCGCTTCCACGGGCTGCGTGTACTGCTGCAACTGGATCTCGCGATCCACCTTCAAGTACGGACTGTAACGCACAACGAAATTCATTAAAAGAAAAGTGGTCAGTACATATAGTTGGTAAATACTGATGTGAGGGTAAAATAATATCGTCTTTGCATGAGATACCATGCGCCAACAACACGGATATCGATGAGAACAGAGAGCAGCAGGGGTCTCACATGATGTCAGTGTACACGGGCTTCTGCGCATCGTAATCCTCCGGCGCTAGCGACTCCCAAGTACCTGGTACATACGCAACAACAACAACGAGTTGAGCGTGGCAAGCATGTCACATCAATGTGAACCCTTCTTTCTCTAATAAACATACCTGAGTAGATGCCTGAGACGTTCATCGGCGGCTTGTCCTTCATGTATCCAGGCTGCGTCTCCAGCACGCCTTCCAGCTCATGCACTTTAATCAGCCGCTCCGTGTCGTTGAACATCTCGTGCGGCATCGCGTATCGATTGTAGCCGTTCGCGCCGTTGCCCATGTGGCCCCCACCAGCGCCACCACCGCCTTCCATACGCTGTCGGCGCTGCACGTCGTTGCCCGCACGGTTGTCGAAGAAGAGCACCATGAAGCAGAGGAAGATTGCCATGCTCAGCAGCTGCATGCGCTGGCGCTGGAACTGCTGCTGGCGCCAGTCCGCCTCCATCGCCGCCATGTTGAGTCCCAGCATGTCTGCGCCGTTCGCGCCGCCACCCGCGCCTCCACCAGTCATGAGCACACCGCCTCCACCACCGCCGCCACCAGTGCCGTTGCCGTTGATGCTGCCGTTGTTCGCGCCGCGCGGTGAGCTGGCGCGCACGATCATGAACACGCGGCCATCGCGGTCCATCGCGAGTCGCTTACGCTTGCTTCTTTCTGCGATTAGAGCTGCTTGTGCTTACGAATGTGCGAGTGTGCTGTGTGACGGAAAGGGGGGAAGTCCGAGCCTGGACGATGTCGCGCGAAGGTCGCATGAACAGGTGCAACAAATGAAGATGTCGCGCGTGGAAGTCGCGTGAATGAGACACCCAAGCTGCCAAAAGAGGCGGTATGCTCTGATCTGAAAGACAAAAGAAGCCCATTTTTGTGCTCGACCTGCTACTTTTGTCATTGAATGGAAGTTGCGCGAATGTGACGCGATGGTTCAAGGTTGCCTTTCTCGTTTTTCACACATTTCATTACTATGGCAATAATGACCACCAGGACTAATAACTACTACACTGCTGAGGTGCGCGCCGACAAGGGCCGCTGCGCGATTGCGACCAAGCGCATCGCGTCCGGCACGCGCGTGCTGCTCACCGACGCGTTCGCGTGGGTCTCAGTCTCGTCCTGCAACTGGTGCCTCAAGGAATCGTCCGCGACGCGGCGCTGCGGCGGCTGCAAGCGCGTCAAGTATTGCTCGCGCGCGTGCCAGCAGCTCGACTGGCAGAAAGGAAATCACGCGAAGGAGTGCGACGCGTTCAGGCAGATCCCCGCCAGCGTGCGTGGGGGAGCTGTGCAAACCGTGCTGCTCGTGACGCGGCTTGCGGCGAAGCTATACATGCAGTCGACAAAGGCGGGTGGCGGTGGTGATCATGAGCAACACGGCGAGGAAGTGCTGAGGCTGCGGCATCACTATGGTATGGTGGAACGTATCGATACCTTGCAAGTATAGTGCATTTAACTGTGCGGTGTATTAGCAGACAATATGTAACCTGTGTGCACTTCTTTATATTAGAGGACCACGCGGAACAGAAGCTGTTCCAGTACCGAGAGATGGCGCAGCTCGTGCTGCTGCTGCTTTCGCGCTCCAAGTTTAACAGTAGCGCAGTCGCACCGCAAAAGGAGAGCTTTGAGGAGCTTTCAGAGCGGTTGTTGGAGAAGATCGTGTTGCTCTTCTGTCGCGTCAACTGCAACGCGTTCACGATCTCGAACGACGTGTGCGCGCCGCTGGGCATCGGCGTGTTCCCGAACGGCGCGCTGTACAACCACTCGTGCGCGCCGAACTGCATCGTGAGCTTCAAAAACCAGCAAATGGTGGTGCACACCATTGACAATGTGCCGCAAGGCGAAGAGCTGACAGTATGTATAGCATTTTGCTGATTTGGTTGGCTTTGGCTTTGTAGGCGTTGAAAGTCTGAAAGGCGCTCTCTGTCTGTAGATCTCGTACGTGGAGCTGCTCGAGTCGACCACAGCGCGTCGACAAGCGCTGAAGGAGTCGTATTTTTTTTATTGTCAGTGTCGGCGATGTACGAACGCTCTTGCTGGAGAATACAATGACGACTGGTACCTGGACGGGTACGCATGCTGTCCAGAGGGAGTTGCGACCAGTTTTGAGGGTGAGACGACAGTATCCACAGTCCAATGTCACAAGTGCGGGAGTAAGCGAACGATATCAAATCTGCCAGAGCTGAAGCAAGGGTGTGAGGAAATTGAGCTCAAATTGCGACAGCAACAGACCCTCACGGCTAGTGTCAAGTGGCGACTCCATCAGCAACTGCAGGCTATTTTGGAGGAGAAACTCGGTCTTCACCCGCGCAATACAAGAATCGCGACTTTCTGGTGCCAAGTTGGTACTTTTCTACTGGAGGCATCCGGATCCGAGTTCCCAGATGGCAAGAAACCAGCAAGTGCCGTCGAGTACTTCACAAAAGAGCTGCACGCGACCGAGTGGATCCTACCGATGATGAAGCTTCCGTCCCGAGGGCTGTTGCACTTCCAACTCGGGAAACTGTACTGCGAGGAGGCAGCCAGCGACAATATCAACCACTCAAGATACGTGGAAGCAAGAGAGAAGGCGATCAAGCACTTCCAACGAGCACTATCCATGTAAGTATTAGGATGAGATGATCAATTTGGTGGGTGACACAATTTTTCATGTCTGACTGCCTTGTTGTTTGTCTCGATCACGTTGTTGTTGTAATATTCCAGTCTGAGCTGTGCGTATGGTTTGGAGAACGAAATTGTTAGAGCCGTGCAGTCACATCTTGACGAGACTATGAGAGCGGCGTCTCAGTTGTCATCTTGAACTGAAGACCATGAGACTCTAGAGGTCTAAGAACGAAAGCCCTCCCCCTCCCTACTCTACAGGTTAAAATACGGATCAATCTTGGACTTGTACGCTGCTTTTGTGAATGCTGTCGGCAGGAGTTTCTGGAGGATTCCCAGTCCCATGACTTGGACGCGCGCATTCAATGGGAACTCATACATAATTTGGTGAATCCTGCGGACAATCAAGAGCTCGGAATCAAGTGCAACTGCTGCTACAGCTGCATCCGCAAGGGTGTTTCGCTCCGGATGATTAACACCATCGTCCTGATTGCCTTCACTTTGCTTCTCGATCAGCGTCTGCAATTTGTTGTTGATCGCGAGAAACGAGCGCTGAATTACCGCTTCGTCCAACGGGTTGAGGTCCATCAGGCGCAGGATTCGGTGGAAGTCCCAGTCGGCGGTCGGACAGTGGTGCTTTCTGCTCATCTTGGACTTGGCCATCTCGAGGAAATACGCGTCTTCGTCATCAATTTGCTCGAAATTGGTGCTGAACTTGCTCAGGACGGCGCTACGGTGTGCTATTGCTAATTCTTCATTCTTTTGGATTTCGTGATGACGGCGACACGGACGCATGGAGATCGCGTACAACGGCGTGACCGGACGCTTTTTCACGTCCTTCAGGGTCAACGTTGTACTCGGTATGAGCTCCAAGAGCGTCGCGAGCACGGCGTAGTCTGGATGTTTCGTACTCGCTGCCAGAATCAGCGCTTGCAGTCCATTGCGCTCCTGCTTGTTGGCTGTGAGCACGAATGGCGAAGACTCGATCAGGGTCTGGATCATTTTGACCGATTGACCACTTGCGATCGCCAAGTGGATCGGGAGTTTGCCCTGTCGGTTGTACACTTGGCAGCCTGCGACATAGTGCTCGCAGAGCAACCGGACGACTTGGCTTCTTCCTTTTGCGTCAGCTGGAGACAATGGAAGCGATGTTGCAGCTGTTGCGGTGACTGCCAAGTGCAGTGGGAGGTCATCGTTTGGAACGCACTTCATGCTGCAGGCTTCCGGCATCCTCTCCATGATCGATCGCACAAGCTCAAGCGCATGCGACTGATAGAGAATCGCGAAGTGCAGCAACGTCGTGCGTGTCTGTGGGATCATCGTCCACTCAAGGACCGTCGTCATCATCGTCTTGCTCTGCTTGGACGATTGGTGTTCATCGATAGCTCGTAATGTCCATTCCCACATCTCGCGCACGAAACTCGCTGGGAACTCGTACTTGATCGCCAAGTGGATCGGTAATAGTCCGTTCCCGGTTTTCCGGATCAGTAGCGCTTGTGGGAACTGAGTTACCAAAAAGCGCGTGAGCCAGACCCAGCTCTCCCTGTCTGTAGAAGCCTGTTGCTTGGCTTTCTCAAGCGCGTCCATCGCCAAGTGGAGCGACAGATCGCCCTGTTTCGTGCGGAACGAGCACAATCTCTCGGCATCAAAGTGCTTGAAGAACGTGTGAACGATCGCCTTCGAACGCGAAGTCGAAGACGAAGAGCTACAGCTCTCGAACTGACGGATCGCGATATGAAATGGCGAGTCTCCATGTTTATTCAGCGAGCAAACCGTGTCGATCGAGACCAGATTGCTGCTCAGCACCCAGCGCATGAGCTCGATCGGCGCGCGGTGCAGCACCGCGACATGCAGCGGGGTATCCCCGCATCGAGTCTTCATTGCCCAAATACTGGGCTTCAAACCTGGTTTCTCCTGAATCAGCAAGCGAATCAGATCCACACTCGACCTTCTCTCACGGAACGCGAGGTGCAGCGGCGTCATCCCGAAAGCGTCGGGCTCTCGCAACGCATCGCTGTTCCCGTTGGCAATCGCTTGAACCACTCGCATCGGGAACTGCGGATACCGCACCACGTAGTGAAGTGGCAGATACAACGCACCGTCGCTGCTTCGCTGCTTCAGTTGGCGGCGATGACGCTTGGCGATCAGTTCAATCAGCACAAAGTCCCGCTGACCTCGCAGTGGGGTCCAGATGTCCCCGAGTAGCCTCTTGTGCACCATCTGCGAGACATCAAACACGTACAATGCCGCTGGGACAAAGAGAGATCGCTGCTTCTGGCTGACTGTGCCTCGAGACTCTTGCTTCTCTCGCACATGAGGATTCGTCTCTACGAGCCTATTGGACTCGTAGAAGCGCTGCTTGGCGCGCATCTCGCGCTGTTTCTTCTGGAACTCGTAACGTTCGACCTTCGTATCGCAGTCCTCCAGCTCAAATGGCGCCATCGTTGACACTTTGTTGGCGCGATACAGTGGACGTTCGAGCAGCACTTTGCCCGTTTCGCAGTCTTCGTAGTAGAAGAAGCATGTTTGCAAGTCCACGTGCTGGTGGAACCGGGTTTCGATTATTCTAAACACTAGATTCCGAGCCACGTGCCCCCTGGCGATCTTCTGGATCGCCTGCGCAGCATCAGGCTTCAAAAATGGTCGCGTGTGCACCGTGATTCGCTGAATCATGTCGACGACACACTCGACGACCTCCGGTTCGATCCACGTGACATCAACGTGCGCGTACTTGCGCTTCTTCGTGGGGATGAACGTGCTCCATAGCCGCTTCTGCTCGAGCGCTTGTTCGTCTGCGATCTGCTTTTTCTTCCTGTCGTTGCGTTTGTCCGCAAGCTCGTCCTTCCAGTCGCTGAGCGCTTCTTTGAAATCGTCGAGAGAGAGTTTCAGCACGCGGGACTTCGCCATCTCGAGACCGACCGAGAGCGACGCGGTGGCTTCGACCAAAGGGCGACTGCTCTTGGCTTTGTGAGCTTTGTGGTGGAGTTGACCTGGACTCTGACTTGTTGAAGTCCCAGTCGTGGTGGTGTTTCCTTCTAACTTGATCGTCTTCACAGGCGACTCTTTTCGCTGGAATGCGGTCCAGAACGTCAAGAATTCGTCGAGACTCACCTGTCGGTCGCCACTCGTGTCCATCACCTGCATCATCTGGTGCACTTGAGCCGCGTCCATTTCGTGACCAAGTGCCTTGGTGAGCTGCTGGAGCTCCTTCTCATCGAGGAAACCGGATCCATTCGCATCAAAAGTCTTGAACAGGCTCTCGATGCGCTTCCGCCGTGCTTCTTCGTCGTTCTGGCGAATCTGTGATGATAGGGGCTGTTGCTGTTGCTGTTTGCTGAGCTTGAACTTGCGTTTCGCCTTCATTTGTTTCTCCTTGGCTCGCGCAATGGCTTTCAGCTCTTGCGCATGGAGCTCCGCCTGAGCTTTGGCTTTCGCCTCTTCGATTTCTTCTTTCTCGCGTTCAAGAGCTTCGAATGCGTCGTACCAGACGAGGAAATCTTCCAGTTGTACTTCGTGGTTCAGCGCGTCCTTGACGAGTTCATTGAGCGCATTGCGGTATGTCAACCCTTTGAGCTGGTATTTGCCCAGCACGGCTACGAGACGAGGAAGAAGGTTGGACTCAAAGCAGGCAACTTGCTGCGTTTCCTGAGACTCTAGAGGTGGTCCATTCCTAACACTACCATCACCAGCAACAGCCGCTATTGTATGCATGATCAGGGCGCCCGCGTTTTCCAGGAACGAGCGACAGAGCTCTCGCCGCTGCGACGTGCGCTTCTCCAGCTTCGCGTCTTCGGTTTCCTCCTCTTCAAGCTGGAGCTTCGTTCGCCACCAGAGCTTGAACTCGTCGAGACTCACGCTCCCGTCACCACCGGTGTCCAACACGCGGAAGATCTGCTGGATCTTGAGCTCGTCTGCCTGCGAAGACGTCGACGATGAAGATGAGATCGAGTCCGATCCCAGGAGTGCGCGATAGAGCTTTTGGAACTCGTCATACGAGATGTTGCCACTCTCGTCCAGGTCGTAATGTCGGAAGATGCGCGTGATGCGCTCATCGCTCGAGCCTTTGTCATCACCACCGAACTTGCTCATGAAGATCGTCATCTGGGACTCCATGTACGGTGGGTCCCACTGCGTCGAGCCGCTTATTTCGTGATAATAGTACACTCGACCGGAAGTTGGCTCGACGATTTCCTCCCAGCCGTGCATCTCGACTTTGCGGATGCTGTACAAGAACCAGTTTGTCGCGATGGCTTCATCGAGGCAATTGATGTCGGCCTTGATAGAGTTATTACCACTGTCACCAGCTGCGAACTTGGCTTGGATCTGCTGCAGGGCAGCTTCGAGATGGTGCTTTCGTGTCATTGGATGGCCCAGTTGGCTCAGCACGCGCGCGCACTGCCTCAGGTCCCATGAACGAACAGCTCCAGTGCTCTCACTCGGAGCTTGCTTTTCAGTACTACTACTACGATTACTACTACTACTACCGGAACTGCCCGTATTCTCAAACTGGACCTGGAAGAACAGCGCAATTTTCTTCTTCCAGTCCAGTTTCGTGCTCGGAAACAACTTTTGCAGCAGGTCGACGACGTTCTGTTCCATCTCGGGGTGATTCCAGCGCTCGATAAGCGTGGCTGTGTTGCGAAACACCACCGGCAGGTTCTTCTTGTGCAGGGTATCTACGCGCTCCCAAGAAACAAATCCTTCTTGATCTAGTCGCGTGCGGCGCTGGAACGGTGCGTTGGTGACCCAGTAGTGGCTGAAGGCGTCCCACGAGACGACTTCCTGCGCGCTGAACGGGTCCACTTCGCACATGAGATCCCGGACGCTACTACTACCAGTCAGCGTTTGACCTACAGCGACGCACAGGTCTTCAAACTCGGTGCCGTCGAGTACGCCAGAGCCGTCGTCGTCGTACTTTGTGAACAGCGAGCGCAAGTCTTGCAGCATCTCGACATTGTTGGTACTGCTGGACTCGTCAGTCAGTAGTAAGTGGCTTGGGTCAGCTGTGGCACTCTGAGCCATCGTCCGCTTTACCTCCAGGGCTACGGTATGATCCCACAGACACTGTACGAAACTCGGCAGCTCCCACTTGGACTCGCCTGTCACGACATTGTAGAAGTACCTGGAGGGCGTCGGCGGCTCTGCCACAAGACTCACAACCGAGTCCTCAGCCTGCTGTTGCAGCACAATCTCCTCCCACACGGACTCTGCGACGGGCACAGGACGGTTCTCGCGCACAAACAGTCGCGCGTTCTCTAAATCGCGCTCCGTGATCATATCCTGAAGTAGCCACGAGACAAAGTCATGCCGCAGGATCAGCATCTGGTTCGTCGTATCAAGCCCCGTCATGAGTCGGAGCTGCTCGCTGTCGTCGCGAAAGGGTCTTCCCATGCGTATGCAGAGCTCATTGAGGTCGCTGAGGGAGACGCTCTCGCCTAGGGCGTCCGGCGCCAAGTCGCGGAAACAGCTCTTGGCTTCTTCATCCAGGCGCCAGTACTCAGCGGCGTACTCTCCATCAAAGAAGACATTGCCACCATCTGCGTCGACTGCGACAGTGTCTTCTGACGCGTAGTACTCGCCACCAGAGTAGTCGAAAGCGCCGTAGCCGCACTGCTGCTGCTGGTCCATGCTCTAAATATTCAGATTGAGCCGAGGCCAAGAACGAGAGACACTAGAGATGCAAGCCTTTTGGCGCAAGCAGTCAGACCAAAGAGCATTTAGATCATGCTCTCCCACAAGACGGTGTGGTGCTGGCTGAGGTGGTTGCAAGTGCCTGTTCGCACTTATTCTCGTTCGCGTAGCGTAACATAATATACCTCACCTTAACTAAGCGCCTGTTCGCAGCGGAGAGCATTCATCACCATTTATTATTTGCGCAAAGGAGCATTGAAGAAAGTTGGAGGACAAACAAATGCCGATCGAGTGCGAGTCCAACTGACGTTTGTAGATCTATCGCCAGACCGAGGCCTCCAAGCGTCTGTCTGTTTATCTTGGCAAATATGCTTAGTGGGGCGGCGGCGAGTCCCAGAAATCCCTCCCCCCCCCCCGTTGAAAGCGCGCCTTCGCGCTCCTCACTTTCGTAAATTCTTCATCGAGCCAACTGAACGAATCACCTTGTCAACTCAGCAGCAACATAGCACACAACAATGAGTCTCCAGCTCTACGCGAACTTCATCAGTCAGCCCAGCCGTTCAGGTAAGATGAGATTGTCTACTATGGTATGGAAATGTGGTCGATCCTCTATGCCGTGTATCTGATCTTCTCATGCAATCCAGTCTAACTGACCTGAGTGCATGTTTCTCTCCCATTGCGTCACGATCCGGGAAGTCGCGTGGGTGCTCAAGGCGAAGAACGTCGACTACAAGCTCGTACAGGCGGACTTTGGTGGACCCGTGTTCACGTCCACCGACTTCCTCAAGATGAACCCGAACGGCCTCATCCCCGTGCTCAAGGACGGCGACTTCTCCATGTTTGAAGGGTGAGTGGAGTGGGAGAGTTCTGCTTGCCATGTCATTTGTCCTTGGTATCCACGCAGATCCAGTCCGTCATGCTAACCTCTCTTGTTCTTCATGCATGTGCTTACCTACCTTGTAGCAACGCCATCTTGCTGTACCTGGCCGAGAAATTTAACTGGACCGACTTGTACCCGAAGGACCTGCACACGCGCGCCAAGATCAACCAGTACCTGCACTGGCACCACACGAACGCGCGCCTGTTCACCCCTCAGGTGCTCGTGCCGCTCATCCACTCGAAAGTGGACGCGCTCACGCCAGAAGACAAGGTGAATCTGAAGAACATCACCAAGCTCATCACGAAGAAGACCGAGCTGCTTGAGACGTTCTTCAAGGACCAGCACGCGTTCATCGCGGAGACGGACGAAGTGACGCTGGCGGACTACGCGTGCTACTGCGAATTTGGTCAGACGGAGATGCTGGATGTATTCGACTTCACCGAGTTCCCCAAGGTGTCGGCCTGGCTCGAGCGCATGAAGGTATGCTTTATAGTGTGAACGAACGCAATGATGTAGGCTCTACTGCAAGAAGTATACTGACAACAATGCGCCTATGATGTGTGAACTCGACAGAAACTCCCAGCGCACGACGAGATCCACGAAGTGCTCAAGGGCTTCCTGACGAGCGTCGGGCTCCTCGCCTCAACCGCCGCTTAGAAAGTCACCACTGTCTCGATCCGAGTCGTGGACTGCGAATCCATCACTGAAACCCCTACACAATAAATCGGACGAGCCACAGCCACAGCTACAGTCTAGTCCATTCAGCAAATGGTAGATAATTTAACGTGAAATATTACATGTTTTTCCTTTCCCTCATGCTTTTGTACGAAACGTGGGCCGCGACGGCGGTCAGAGTTGCGGTATGGTAGTTGCCAACGTGCCGTCTCTCTCTCTCTCACACACTCTCTCTCTCGCTCGAAACCTTTGCGCCTCGGACCCTGTCAGTCGTGATGATGCGTGGTGCCCGAATGAGTACGCTTCAACGTTGGCAGGTGCGGCACTGGCACACAATCGCTGTACGATATGCATACTGTTCGCGGAGACCCTCACAGCCACACTTTCATGTGTATTTCTACTGAAAAGTAAACAAGATGGGAGAGAGGCATGCTCGGATTGGAGGCTCTCGAGATTGTGGCGCGCGCTGGGTCATAATCATATCGCTCGATCAGTTCCTTTTCTTTCGCGCAAGCACAAACATAGTGTGGTGAGTTATCTTCAAATCCAAGACCGAACAGGCCAGCCAGATGGAGGCTTGCGAACGAGCACTTGCGTACAAATGACAAGCTACAGAAGTTGCCTTTCTTTCTTTTCTGTTCCTCCGAAACGGGTCGGATGAGAAACAAAGCAACGGAAAACACTGCTAGATGCCGACACTCCTACCACCGCACCTTCTCCCATCAATTCCTTATAGTGGCGGTCGCACAGAGGCTCCGGAGCGCGCGCAGAGGTGTCGCTGCGTTGTCGTATGCCGCCGCAATGATCAATGACTTCCTCGTCTGCACGCTCAACTCCCGCAATTCTGGAGCCTGCCATGCGCCTGCGAGGCAAATCTCCTTTCACTTCGTCCCCGTTTAGCAGCTCGCGGATATCAGCTGGCGTTGGCCCGTACGTACTACTGGAGGTATCAGTGCCGCATGGGGCTGGTCTTCGCTGCGAAGTTCGACAGCCTCGCGATGGCCGAGCAATTGCATGCGTATCGCCCAAGTGTTTTGCCGTGTCTGCCAATAGTGGAGGCTGCACGAATGGGGAATCTACGGATGTTGGAGTGTCTTTCGAGTCGTCACAAAAGCGTCCCATGGCTTCTGCAGATGATGAACGCGGCGGCGTCCGTCCGACAACGTGGAGATGCTTCAATGGCTGCACGACCGCCTAACGAACACAGGGTACATCGTCGATGCTTTCGCGAGTGCGCTGTATTGGTGCAGTCGTGTACCATCTCGTGCGCCAAGATGACTTGTTCTGCAATTCCGTTGAAAGAGCAATCGAAAGGCAAAATATTTTCCGCTTATAATGTTGCAGTAGTGTTGACGAGATCCAGCGATCTTCCCACCCACTATATAAATATACATATGTATATTTATATAGTGGGTGGGAAGATCGCTGAGTCTCGTCAACACTACTGCAACACTTGACGCAGCACCAGTGGTTTGCTTCAGGTAGTTTTCATCTACTTAGTGACCTCCACTCCCTCATTCACCTTCAGTTTTGCTCTCATATAGTTGGGTTTAATATATATCTGCCCAGCTTTTTCTTCCTCATAAAATACCACCTCCTGTTGGTCAAGATGACTTAGGTTTAGTATAGATATGACCAATTCTGTACTTTGCGGAAGCTCCAAATGGGTTCACTGAATGGATACAGCAGTAGTTTACAAATATTTTACAGCGTGCGCTTTCAACATAACCATATTTTGCAGTTTTCAAAAGTTGCAAAGGTACCCCTCGACGTCATTTCTCAATTTGCAGTGACCCCCTCAAGTCTCACAAGCTCAACCTGTTAATCTACCTCACTAGCCCACCATGAGCCTCCAATTGTACGCCAACCTCGTCAGCCAGCCAAGCCGCGCCGGTAAGCCAATCTTGCGACGATCGATTCACGGTCGCACATGTTCTCTTTGACTGTGCCTACTTACATCTGCTGCTGTGGCGTTCTCTCTCTCTATGTGTGACGTTGTTGCTGCTTCGTAAAGTCGCGTGGGTGCTCAAGGCGAAGAACGTCGACTACAAGCTCGTACAGGCGGACTTTGGTGGACCCGTGTTCACGTCCACCGACTTCCTCAAGATGAACCCGAACGGCCTCATCCCCGTGCTCAA
>JALBZD010000503.1:0-24100 GCA_038050675.1 Globisporangium cylindrosporum | reverse complement strand
ATATATAAAATTAATTTATTATCTTTATAACAAGATAATAAATTAATTTTATATATATACTAATTAGTATATATATAAAATTAATTTATTATCTTGTTATAAAGATAATAAATTAATTTTATATATGGAAATATCTCCATATATTTTAAAAAAAAGGATCATAATAGCCAATCCTATTGCAGATTCAGCTGCGGCTACTGTTAAAATAAGTAATGAAAAAACTTGTCCTATTACATCATCAATAAATACAGAAAAATAAATAAAATTTAAATTAATTGATAATAATAATAATTCAATAGACATTAAAATAATAATTATATTTTGTCTATTTAATATAATACCAAATAAACCTAGACAAAATAAAAAAAAATTTATAATAAAATGATTTAATATATTCATAATCTTAGATTAACCAATTAAAACTTATTAAGATACTTGCAGTATATAAAAACCAGCTAATAGTAAAAGGTAAAAAAACTTTCCAACCTAATCTCATTAATTGATCATAACGGTATCTTGGTAATATAGCTCTAGCTACTATAAATAATATAACAAAAAGAACTAATTTAATACTAAACCAAAAAGAACCTGGTAATATATCAAATAATTTAATATTAAAAGGAAAAGGAGGTAACCATCCACCTAAAAATAATACAGTAGTTAAACTACTCATTAATAACATATTAGCATATTCTCCTAAAAAAAATAAAGCAAAACCCATAGCAGAATATTCAACATTATAACCTGAAACTAATTCAGCTTCCGCTTCAGGTAAATCAAATGGATGTCTATTTGTTTCTGCTAAACAAGAAATAAAAAAAATAATGAAAATTGGAAATAAAGGAATGCAATACCAAACAGTTTTTTGAGCTAAAACAATTGCTACTAAATTTAAAGATTTTGCACAAACAATAACTGAAAGAATTGAAAAACCTATAGTTAATTCATAAGAAACCATTTGCGCAGTTGATCTTAATGCACCTAAAAAAGAATATTTTGAGTTACTAGACCAACCAGCAATAATAATACCATAAACACCTAATGATGATATAGCTAATAAATATAAAATTCCAATATTTAATTCAGTATAAAATGAACCAAAACCTAAAGGAATAATAACCCAACTTAATAAACTTAAAAAAAAAGTTAAAATAGGTGCTAATATAAATAATATAATATCAGCATTACTTGGTAAAATTGTTTCTTTTACGAATAATTTTAAACCATCAGCTAAAGGTTGTAATAACCCAAAGGTACCTACTACATTAGGACCTCTTCTTCTTTGAATAGAAGCTAATATTTTACGTTCAGCTAAAGTAAAATAAGCTACAGCGATTAATAAAGGTAAAATTAAAATTAAGATTTTTAAAATTGTATATATCATATTGTTATTTTAATTTATTTTTTATAATTTTATTAGAATTAATTAAAATTTTTGAATATTGTTCTAAAATATTTGTATAATATAAATTTTTAATTAATGAATTTAAAAAATTAGTATTTATTTTTAAATATTTTTTATTATAAACAAAATTATTAATTATTTTTATTTTTTTTTTTAATAAATAAGGTAAAATTTCTTTCATTTTTAAAAAAGATTGTTTTTTTTTTAATTGATTTTTATTTATTATAAATTTATAAATATTTTTAAAAATAATTAAATCTTTTCTTTGTTCTGTATTTAAATTTAATATTTGTTCATTTTTTTGAATAAAACCTTCAATATTTAAATATGTTCCCTTTTTTTCTAAAAAAGTTAAACCGGGTAATATTAAATTAGAATTTTGAGCATCTTCAGTAAAATGATGTCCTTGGTAAATAATAAAATTATTTTTATCTTTTATTAATTTATTTTTTAAATTAGTATTATATAAATAAGAAACTTTAGAATTTTTTGAATTTAATTTTGTGTTTGTAAAATTAATTTCTAAAAAATTCATTAATGAATTTTTTGAATTAAAAAAATTTATATTATTATTTAAAAAAGATAAATTTTTTAATTTAGAAATTAAAAAATAACCATTTTTTTGATTAATGATATTTTCACCAAAAATTATAATAGGATTTTTAGCTTTTTTTAAATCTTTACAAAAAGCATGTTTACCTGTAATTATTTTAATTAAAATATCTAAAGTTAAACCTAAATTGTTTACAGGATATGTAAAATCTACTTTATTACCAATATAAGCTACATTAAAATTACCTTTTTTTAATCTATTTATTAAATGAATATTTAATATAGAACCTTCTTGACGAATATCACTATTAACAATTAAGCATAAATCTGATTCATCAATATTTTTTAAAGTATTTTGAAATAAAAAATTTGAAGTTATATCAGAATTTATTTTAAAATTATCATTATTTAAAAATTTTTCATAATTAATATTATAAATACCTAATTTATTTAAATTTTTTTTTAATAAAAAAAGTGATTCTAAATCAATTAAATCTCCTATAATACTTTTAATATTTGTACTATCAGTCGTTATTAATTTTTGATTTATTATATTTAAAGCTTCAAACCAAGATATTTTTTTAAATTTATTATTTTTATCTTTTAATAATGGATATTGTATACGTTGATATTTTAAACTATCAAAAAAAAATCTAGTTTTATTTGAAATCCATTCTTTATTTATATTAAAATTTGTTTTAGGTAAAATACGTACAACTTCATTATTAAATATATCTACTTTAATATTTGAACCTATACCATCCATAATATCTACAGCTTCTTTTTTTTTTAATTCCCAAGAACGTGCTTTAAAAGTAAAAGGTTTTGATGTTAAAGCACCTACAGGACATAAATCTATTAAATTTCCTGAAAATTCAGAATTAAATATACTTGGATAATAAAAATTAATTTCTGTTTTATTACCTCTACCTGTAGTTCCTAAATTATCTATACCACAAATTTCATTAGCAAAACGTACACAACGTGTACAATGTATACAACGAGTCATAATTGTTTTAATAAAAGGTCCACAATATTTATCTTCAACACCTCTTTTTTTAAAAAAAAAACGACTTCTATCTGAACCAAAAATCATAGTCTGATCTTGTAAATCACATTCAGACGCTTGATCACATATAGGACAATCTAAAGGATGATTTATTAATAAAAATTCTAATACACTTTCTCTAGCTTTTTGAACTAAAGGTGTATCTGTAAAAATTTTCATATTAGGCATAACAGGCATAGCACATGAAGCTACAGGTTTAGGTGAATTTTCTATTTCAACTAAACACATTCTACAATTACCAGCTATTTGTAAATTTTCTTGAAAACAAAATTTTGGAATTTCAATTTTTAAGTTATTACAAGCTTGTAATACCGTTGAATTTTTATTTACTTTTGTTTTTATATTATTTATATAAATAGTTATCATTTTTAAATATATATTTTTAAATTTTTATTTAAATACACTAAAATGAAATAAAATTCTTAATTTATATTATTTAAATAGATTTATTTTTATAATATGTAGCGTTTAAGATATTTTAATTGAAATAAAAATATATAAAAAATTGGATTATTATGTTATTACAATCTTCTAAATTTATAGGTGCAGGTTTAGCTACAATTGGGTTAGCTGGAGCTGGTGTTGGTATTGGATCAGTTTTTGGTTCATTAGTATTAGGTATTTCTAGAAACCCTTCTTTACAACAAGAATTAACTAGAACTGCTATTTTAGGTTTCGCATTAACTGAAGCTATTGCTTTATTTTGTTTAATGATGGCTTTCTTAATTTTATTTGCTTTTTAAGAAATAAAATAATATTTTATAATAATATTTATATTATTATGAAATATTATTTTATATTTATACTAAAATATTATAAATATAAATTATAATTCCCTTTTATTCAAAAGTATTTATAATAAAATTTTATTTTAATAACATGAATTTAATTAATTTCAGATAATATAAAATTTTTATTATTTATAATATTTTTTATATACAACCTCTTGGACTTGAACCAAGATTTTAAAGCTTAGAAGGCTAATACTCTACCAATTAAGTTAAGGTCGTTTTAATTTTTATTTTTTATATTAAAAACAGCTTGTAGTGAATTTCTAGATAATTGTTTATATAAATTTTTTGTTAAAAAATTTTGTTTTTTTTTTTCTTTTTTTGTTAAAGTAACTGCACCTATTAAAGCAATTAATAAGATAATACCCGCTGCTAAAAAGAAAAAAGCATAATAACTATATAAAATTTGTCCTATAGTTTCTATATTAGTTATAGTATCTAATTGATTTATAAATTGATTATAATAAAAATCATTTTTAAAAAAAGATTGTTCTATTAAATGATAATATGTAGTAAAAATTTTACTAAACATTACAAAAGTTTCTAAAAAAAAAACAAAACTAATTAAAAAAATAATAGGAAGATAACCAAAATTATTATTATTGTTTTTATCAATTAAAACATTAATATCTAACATCATTATTACAAATAAAAATAAAACTGTGATAGCTCCTACATAAATAATAATTAACATAATAGATATAAATTCAACTTCAGAAATTAATAATAATCCTGTTGAATTTGTAAAAACTAGGATTAAAAAAAATGCAGAATATATTGTATTTGTAGAATATATTACAAATATAGCAGATGTTAAAGCTATACTTGAAAAAAAAAAAAAAAAAATTGTTTCAAAATTCATAAATTATAATATAAAATATTCTTAAATGATATATTTTATTTTAATAATATAATATATAATATTATATTATTATTTTATTATTAAAAATATTAAAAAAAATAAAATTATAATAATAAAATTAAAATAAAATAATAAAGAAAAGAAAATAATATTTATTAAAAAAATAGTACTAATTAATATTAATAAAGAATAATGATAAATATAACCAGTTTGTAATAAAACAATTTGTCTACTTAAAAATGAAAAAATAGTAGCTAAACCATAAGGTCCACACATTTCTATTAAACCTTTATCAACCATTTTATAAGTCACATTATAACCTATTTTTAATATATATTGATTAATAAATTCATAATAAATTTTATCAAAATACCATTTTCTATTTAAAAAATTATAAAAATATAAACCGTAATTAGAAGTTTTTAAATTATATAAAAATCTAAATTTAAAAAAATATAAATAAAAAGCACTAAATAAACCACAAAAACTTAAAATAACTGGTAATAATTTAAAAATAGTAGGTAAAAATTCAGCATCTATCATTTGATTATTAATAGGATCTATATAAATTGAATTATTCCAAAAATTTGAACCTAACCCAACAAACATATCTTTAGATAAATAACCAATAAAAATACTACCAAAAGCTAATAAACCCAAAGGTAACCCCATTTCTAATGGAACATCATGAGCATTTTTTATTATATTTTTATAAGCATTAGTTTCACTTAAAAAAGCAAAAAATAGTAAACGAGTAGAATAAAACGCAGTAAAAAACGCACCTATAGTACCTAACCAATATGCAAAATGACCTGTTTCACTAAAACTAGCAAAAGATACCTCTAATATTAAATCTTTTGAATAAAATCCAGTTAAAAAAGGAAAACCCATTAAAGATAATGAACCTATTAAAAACATAATATAAGTAAAAGGTAATATACGTCGTAATCCACCCATTTTTCTAATATCTTGTTCATCACCCATTGCATGAATTACTGCACCTGAACACAAAAATAATAATGCTTTAAAATAAGCATGATTTGATAAATGAAAAATAGCTAAAGGATAATTTGATAAACCACAAGCAAAAAACATATAACCTAATTGACTACAAGTTGAATATGCTACAATTTTTTTAAAATCATTTTGAACTAATCCTACAGTACTTGCAAAAAATGCAGTGGAAGCTCCAATGATAGTTACAACTTTTAAAGAAAATATTGAATATTCAAAAATAGGAGAACATCTCGCTGTTAAATACACACCCGCTGTAACCATGGTAGCAGCATGTATTAATGCAGATACTGGTGTAGGTCCTTCCATAGCATCAGGTAACCATAAATGTAAAAAAATTTGAGCTGATTTACCCATAGCACCTATAAATATTAAAATACATGCAACATCAATTATACTTAAACTATAATTAAAAAAAATAAAATTAAAATCTTTAACAATAGAGATAGCTGCAAAAGTACTAAAATATTCTACTGTTCTTATATTATAAAAAATAGTTAAAATACCTAATAAAAAGATTAAATCACTTATTCTATTTACTAACATTGCTTTAATTGCGGCTTTATTTGCTTGTAAACGAGTAAACCAAAAATTAATTAATAAAAAAGAACAAAAACCAACACCTTCCCATCCAACAAACATTTGTACAAAGTTATCACCAGTTACTAATATTATCATAAAAAAAGTAAATAATGATAAATAAGACATAAATCTAGATAAATGTGGATCATGTGCCATATATTGAGAAGAATATAAATGAACTAACGTAGAAATACTTGTTACTACAACTAACATAACCATAGTTAAAGTATCAAATAAAAAGCTCCAATTACAATTAAATAATCCACTATTTATCCAAGTGGCTAAATAAATTAAATATTCATATTCTGAAGTAATTGAATCATAAAAAATTATTAATGAAAAAAGAAAACTTAAAAAAGTTGTTAAAGTAGTTATAAATACAGAACCTTTACGTCCTATATAAAAACCAAATAATCCAGATGCAATTGATCCAAATAAAGGTAAAAATACGATAGATAATAATAACATAATAAAATATAATATAGAAATTTTAAGAAATATATAAATAAAATATAAATAATATTTATATTTCTTAAATAATAAAAATTATTTAATTAATTCTATTGTTTAAGTATTAAAATAAAAAATTATTATAAATTTAAATAATTTATAATATAACAAATATTTTATAAATTTAATTAATAATATGAAAAAAAAATATATAATATATACAATAATAATAATATTATTATTAATATCGGTATATTATTATAATAGTATACCTAATCAACCTGAAGAAGATGTAAATAAAGCAATTTTAGATTTTGTTTCAAATACATATACTGTAGATGATATTACAACACCTAAATGGGATAAATAAAAATCAATTATTTTTTTAATTTAATAAAAAATTACAAATAAAGGGGGTGACTTTTTTTTTTAAAGAAATTTATTTTATATTTATACTATAAATATAATTTTTATATTATATTATATTTTTCGGAAGAAAAGGATTCGAACCTTTGATCTTCTGTTCCCAAAACAGATGCATTAAACCATACTATGCTACCTTCCGTTTATAATTTTAGAAGATAAAGATAATGATGGTAGGATTTGAACCTACAACATTAGGATTATGATTCCCACGTTCTACCATTAAACTACATCATCACAATAATGAAATATAAGTCGAAGTGGGATTTGAACCCACGAGTTAATAAATTAACTGATAGTTTAGCAAACTACTGCCTTAAACCTGACTTGGCTATTCGACCTAAAATATAAAAACTTCTTTGATAGGATTTGAACCTACAACCTAATGGTTAACAGCCATTTGCTCTACCATTGAGCTACAAAGAAATAGATATATTTAAAATTTTGAAACTTTTAGTATTTTTAAGCTAAATACCTTACGATACGTACACTTAAAACCTATCAATGTAATAGTCTTTTACAGTTTTCATATGAAAAATTTTTAAGAATGGTTTCTTACTTAGATGCTTTCAGTAATTATCCAAAATAAATTTAGCTACTCGGCGATGCCTATTAAACAACCGATACACCAGTGATTTACCCTTCTCGGTCCTCTCGTACTAGAGTTAGATTCTTGCATTTTTCAAAATATCTATAGAAGATAGGAACCAAACTGTCTCACGACGTTCTAAACCCAACTCACGTACCACTTTAATCGGCGAACAGCCGAACCCTTGGAACCTTCTTCAGCTCCAGGATGTGATGAGTCGACATCGAGGTGCCAAACGACTCCGTCGATAGGAGCTCTTAGGAGTCATCAGCCTGTTATCCCCGGAGTACCTTTTATCCGTTGAGCGATAATCTTTCCACAAAGAATTATCGGATCACTATGACCGACTTTCGTCCCTGTTTGATATGTCTATCTTACAGTCAAGCAAGCTTATACCATTACGCTCTACAATTGATAATCTAATCCAATTTGAGCTTACCTTTGTACACCTCCGTTACTCTTTAGGAGGTGACCGCCCCAGTCAAACTACCAACCATACACTGTCTATTTTTGAAAATATTAGTTATTTATTTTAATAAGAGTGGTATTTCAATGTTATCTAAACAATTCACTAGCGTGAAGGTTTAATAGATTCCCACTTATGCTACACATATTAGATAAAATAACAATATAAAGATGTAGTAAAGGTTCACGGGGTCTTTCCGTCTAACTATAGAGAATCCGCATCTTCACGGATAATTCAAATTCACTGAGTCTATATTGGAGACAGCGGGGATGTCGTTACACCATTCATGCAGGTCGGAACTTACCCGACAAGGAATTTCGCTACCTTAGGACCGTCAGAGTTACGGCCGCCGTTTACTGGGACTTCCATTCAATGCTTAAACATCTCCTATTAATCTTCCAGCACCGGGCAGGTGTCAGACCCTATACATCATGTTACCATTTAGCAGAGTCCTAAGTTTTTATTAAACAGTCGCAACCCCCTATTTTGTGACACCTAAATATTAAAAATAATATTTAGGTACTCTTTATCCCGAAGTTACAGAGTCATTTTGCCGAGTTCCTTCAATATAGTTCTCTCATCCACCTTAGTCTACTCGACCTATCCACCTGTGTCGGTTTAGGGTACGGTTTTTATTAAAAAAAGTTATTTCCTGAAAAAGTTAAACTTTTTGTCACTTTTTTTAAAAAATTTAATTTAAAAATTATCCCATCAAAATTTGCTTTCGTCAAATCTTTCTTAGGGGCCGTTTCACTCTATGAAATACATTTTAACATAGAAACCCTTGGATTTACGGTGATAATGATTCTTATTCATTATTTTGTGTTACTAATGCCAGCATTTTCTTTTCTGATATCTTCAATATATTTTACAACATATCTTTATCAACATACAGAATGTTCCGCTACCGTTTTATTAAATATAAAACTTGCCGCTTCGGTAAATTTCTTAAGTCTCGATACATTTTAGGCGCAAAAAAACTAGACCAATGAGCTATTACGCTTTCTTTAAAGGATGGCTGCTTCCAAGCCTACCTACTGGTTGTAATTATTTTTTCACTTCCTTTTTCACTTAGAATATTATTTAGAGACCTTAGCGATCAATCTGGGCTGTTTCCCTCTTGACAATAGACCTTAGCGCCTAATGTCTGTCTATTTAAATAACTTTTTTTTGTATTCGGAGTTTCTAAGAGTTCAGTAAGTTTTTACGCCCCCTAGCTCAATGAGTGCTCTACCCCAAAAAAAGATTTTAAATGCTCTACTTCAATAGATTTCGCGGAAAACCAGCTATCTCCGAGTTTGATTAGCCTTTCACTCCTAACCACAAATCATCTCCATGTTTTGCCACACATGTGAGTTCGATCCTCCAAATAGTTTTACCTATTTTTCAATCTGTTCATGGTTAGATCACTCGGTTTCGGGTCTTATTTTTATAACTATATATTGCTTTTTAAAACTTGATTTATCTACGCCTACTTTAAAAAATTAAGCTTGCTATAAAAATAAACTTGCTGGCCCATTATGCAAAAGGTACACTGTCACTTTAAAAAAAGTTCCAATTGATTGTTAACATTAAGTTTCAGAATTATTTCAAACTCAAAAGTTCTTTTTCACCTTTCCTTTACAGTACTTGTTCACTATCGATCATTAATTTTTACCAGGTTTTGAGGGTGGTTCCCCAATATTCAAAAAAGATTACACATACCTCTTTTTACTATAATAAAAATATATATTGTTCTACAGGACTTTAACCTTTTTACGTTAATTTTTTAAAATTATTCGAATAATATTTATTATTTTTATAAACCTATTTTCCATTTTCACTCGTCATTACTCACGGAATCTCGTTTGATTTTTTTAACAGTTACTTAGATATTTCAATTCACTGCTTTTAAAATTTTCACAAAGAAAAAGTTTTCTCTAGGAAATCTATATTTCAAAATATATTATTATTTAATATAGCTTTTCGCATTTTTTACGTCCTAAAAATAAAATTAATGCCAAGGCATCCACTTAATGCTTTTATTATTATTGTAACTTAAACCATTTAAATATTTTAAAATTTTATTTTTTTTTTAAATATTCATTAATTAATTTTAAATTTAAAGAAAATGGGTATATAATATCATTAAATGAAGGTTTTTTTAAAAACACACCTTTTTTTAATTTTTTATGTACATATAAATAATTAGTAATTTTTGGCTTTTCAGGTTGTTTTTTTTTTTGAATTATATTATTATTATTATATGTTTTTTTTTTATAATATTTATTATTAAATTGTTGATTGAAATTATTTTTTTTTTTTTTTTTTTTTTTTTTTTTTTTTTTTTTTTTATTTTTTTTTTTTTTTTTTTTTTTTAAATTTTTTTTTTTTTTTTTTTTTTTTTTTTTTTTTTTTTTTTTTTTTTTTTTTTTTTTTTTTTTTTTTTTATTTTTTTTTTTTTTTTTTTTTTTTTTTTTTTAATTATATTATTATTATTATATTTTTTTTTTTTATAATATTTATTATTAAATTTTTTATTTAAATTATTTTTTTTTTTTTTTTTTTCTATCATTAATTAATTACACTTATAACGTCTCCTTTTTTTAATAAAAAATTAGGTTTATTTACAATTTTATTATTTATTTTAATTTTTTTATGATTAATTAATTGTTTTGATTGAAAAACTGTTTTTGCTAATTTTAATCTTACTAAATTAATATCTAAACGACTTTCTAATATTAAAATAAAATTTTTAAAAGTATTAATTTTATTATCTTTTTTATTTAAATTACTAAATAAATTTTTTAATTGATATTCAGGTATACAACCATAAAAATTTTTAAATTGTTGTTTTTCAAAAAGTCTTTTTTGAAAAAATCTATTTCTTTTTTCGGGTTTTATTTCTTTTTTATATTTTAATCTTTTTTTAAATAAATTCCATTTTTTTTTATTTAATTTTGATATTTTTAAATTTGCATGTATATTTTCATTATTTTGAAAACATATTTTATTTCGAGGTCTAAATTTATTCATATTTTTATTAAAATAATTTTCTTAATAAATACATTAACGTATATAATGATTTAATATTTTTTGAATTAGTAATTACAGGATAATTAATATCTTTTAAACTTTGATTAGTATTTATAAAAGATATAGTTGGAATTTTTAATGTTGATAATTCTTTATTTAAAAATTTTTCATTTATAGAACTTTTAATTATTAATACTAATTTTATTTCTTCTTTATTTAATAAAGAATTTATTTTTTCATTTATAGAATTATTAATAATTTTATTAGTAACTAAACCATTAACCCAATCTTTATTAAAAAAAATAATATTTTGATTATTTTTAATAAATTTTTTATTAACTAAAAATTTAATATCATCTGAATTACCTATTATTAAAATTTTTTCATTTTTATTAATAGTAAATTTTATTAATTTAAAAATACGTTTTAAAAAAAAAGAAATATTTTTTAAATTAATTATTGTATAATTATGTCTTATACCGTAAATAAATGGTAAAATTTCTTTATTAGTATCTTTTAATGATTCTCCGTATATATTTTTTGATTTAAATAATAAATTTAATAAAATATTATTATTTTCTTTATTTTTTTTTTTATTAATCATACTTAATTATTTTTTACTTTTTTTACCTTCTTTTTTAATAATTTTTTCATTTTTTAATAATAAACCTTTTCCTTTATAAGGTTCCGGTTTTTTATGGTTTTTAATAAAATGTACAAATTGAGTTAAAAATATAAAATCTATACTACTAAAAATTAAATTATTAGCTTGGCTTATTACTTTAATATTTGATGGAATAGGAATAGTTATATTATGACTAAACCCTAATTTTAAAATTAAATTATTATTTTCAATAAAAGCTTTAAAACCTATACCTCTTAATATTAAATTTAATTTAAATCCTTGTAAAACACCTTTTATTTTTAATTTTATTAATTTATTGTATAAATTTAAAATACTTTTTTTATTTTTTTGTGAATTAAGAATTAATATTAATTGATTTTTTTTGAAAAAAAATAAAATTTCATTAATATAATTTAATGATAATTTTCCTAATAAACTTTCAAAATATATTTTATTATTTTCAATATTAATTTTTACATTTTTTGGAATTTTAAAAGTTTTATCTATAAAAAATATATTGATATTTCCTAAACTACTTTTAAAAAAAATTTTATTTTTTATTTTAATGTTTTTTTTTAATAATTTAATCATAATTTTTAAAAAATTTTACAAATTAATTCACCACCAACATTTAATTTTTTAGCTTGTAAATCAGTTAAAATACCTATAGAAGTTGATAAAATATAAAATCCTTGTTTTTTTATATATAAATCTTTATTTTTTACATATAAACGTTTACCTGGTTTTGATAAACGTTTAATTTCTGTAATAATAGCTTTATTTTTTTTATATTTTAAATAAATATCTAATTGGTTATTTGAATTAATTTTATAACTTTTTATAAAACCTTCACGAACCAGTATATTTAAAATATTTATACATTGTTTTGAATTTTGTTGTGTTATTTTTGATTTTTTTGATAAATAACCGTTTTTTATTTTTGAAAATAAATTTGAAAGAGTATCTGTAATAATCATATTAATTTACCAACTATATTTCGAAACACCGGGTAAGAATCCTTCAGATGCTAATTTACGTAATTGTATTCTCGATATTTTAAATAAACGATAAACACTTTTTGAACGTCCAGTTAATACACATAAATTTTTAATACGTGTAATTGATGAATTTTGATGAAAAAAAAACCATTTTTGTTGGATTTTCCATCTTAAATCTTTATTTATATTTAAATTTTTTGAAATAATTTTTAAAATTAATCGTTTTTTCTCTAAATTTTTAAATAAATATCTTTGTTTTATATTTTTTTTTATTTTTTTTTGCATATAATTAATAATATATAAATGTATATGTGGAGATAATCGGACTCGAACCGATAACCTTATATTTGCAAAACATACTTTCTACCAATTGAAATATATCCCCAAAAATAAAATAAGTGTATTGGGACTCGAACCCAAGACCATCGGATTAAAAGTCCGGTGCTCTACCAACTGAGCTATACACTTATTTAAAATTGTTAAATATTAATAAATACTTTTTTAAATAATAAAAATTTTTGATTTAAAAAAAAATTGATTTTTTTTTTTAATATATTATTTAATAAAGGAGTTTCTTGTATTTTAATATTTTGATTTTCTTTATAAACAGATAATTTTTTAGTAATAAATAATTCAAAATTAGAACAAAAAGTTTTATAAGAATTATTTAAAAAAAAAATTATATTATTTTTTTCAAAATTTATTTGACTTTTTTTTTTATTATCAAATATTATTTTTTTTTTTCTAAATTTTAAGTTATAACAAATTTTTGGTAAAAAAAAATAAGTAATAAAAAAATAAAAATTTAAAAAAAAGAAAAGAAACCATGAAACTTGATTAAAAAATGAAAATTGATCAAATTGTGGCATAATTATTTTTTTTTTTGATTTATTTCACGTACATATAATTTTCTTGAAAGAACACTTTTTTTAAAAATTATTTTTTTTTTTTTAATTTTATTAATTTTATGATTTTTAATTAATTCTTGTAAATAAGATACTCTTGAAAGTATTTTTTTTTTTTTTAAATTTAAATCATTAATTATATCGATTTTAAAATTTAAATAACGTAATTTATAACTATTAATTAATTGTTTTGGTTGAATTTTTTTGGGAATATAAAAAAATTTTTTTTTTTTAAATTTATTTTTTTTATTTATATAAAAAGTTTTTTTATTATTAATTAAATTATTTAAATTAATAGGTTTCATTGAAAAAACAACGCCTAAAATAGAAACTAAAACTTTTTTATTGGTTCCACCAATAATACGACCTTTTATTATATTATTATTTTTTTGAATAATATTTTTAAATATTATAGAATTAAAATGATATAATATATCATAATTTAAATTATAATTAAATAATAATTGATTTTCATATTGTGTTTGAATGGTATAAATATTATTTAAATTTAATACTGTTGATGGTAAATAAATATTTTCATAATTATTTAATTCAATAATATTTGAATCGATATTTTTATATAATATTTGATTTTCAAATAAGATTTTTTTTAATTTAAATTTGTTTTTTTTTAAATCGTTATTTTTTAAAAAATGTTGATAATTTAGTAAATTATTAATTTTTTGTTTTTTTAATTTTTGCATTTAAATATATTAAATAAAAATAGGCCTAGTAGGATTTGAACCTACAACTACACCGTTATGAGCGGTATGCTCTAACCAATTAAACTATAGGCCTTATTATTTATAAATAAATTTTGTTTTAACAGGCAATTTATTTGAACCTGCTTTTAATACTTTCTTAGCATTTTCTAATGAAATACCACTAATTTCATATAAAATTTGTCCTTTTTTTACTTTAGCAACCCAAAAAGAAACAGCACCTTTACCTTTACCCATACGATTTTCTGTAGGTTTTGAAGTAACAGGTGTATCTGGAAAAACTCTAATCCAAAGAAAACCTAATCTTTTCATTTTTCTAACAATTGTTCTACGGGTTGCTTCTATTTGTCTAGCTGTTAATCTAGCTTCTTCTAAAACTTTAATAGCATATTTACCAAATATAATTTGATTACCTTTTGTTGTTTTACCTACAAGTTTACCTTTAAATTGTTTTTTATATTTTGTTTTTTTAGGAAATAACATAAATTTAATTTTTTTTTAAAAAAACCCAAAATTTAATACTACAAATACCAGAAGGTGTTTTAAATTCATTAAAATGATATTTAATATCATATTTTAAAGTATTTAAAGGGATTTTACCTTTTTGATAAACTAATTTTTTTTTACGTTTTGAACCATTTAATCTTCCTTTAAATTGTAAACGATATCCTATAAAATTAGAAAACATTCTAAAAAATTCTTGAAGAATATTATTTATATTTTTTATATATTTTTTATGAGATTTTTTTCTTTCTAAAGATTGTTTAATATAATGTGAAATCATATTTATATTTTTAGTATATAAAGCATAACTAAAATTATAAATCATTTTTTTTACATCTTTATTAATTTTATTATTTTTTTTTATAAAACGAAAAATTCTTCCTATTTTTTTTTTTAATATTTTTAAATCTTTTAATTTTACATTTTTTATAAAAAGTTTTATATTATTATTCTTATAATATAAATTTAAATGATTCACAATTTTATTATAAGGTAATCTATAAAAATTTTTAGAATGTTGACGCACATAAATATAAATATTTATATTTTTTGAAGTTTTTACTGTATTTAATTTTATTAATTTTAAATTTTTATAATTAAAAATATTTTCAAAATATTTTCTAATTTCTAAATCAAAATGTAATAAATTTGAATATTCATTTTTTTCAACAATCCATTTTGAATGCCAATTTTCATTTTTATTTAATCGTAAACTAATTGGTATAATTTTTTGACCCATAATTTAATTTATTTTTTTTTTTTATATATATGTTTTTTCCTAGTATTTACAAATTCACCAAATTTGAAACCTATCATCTTTTCATTTATTTTTATATTTATAAAAGTTTTACCATTATAAATATTTACAAAATGATCAACATATTCAGGTAATATTGTTAAATTCTTATTATCTATTTTTATCCATTGTTTTTTTTTTAGTAAATTAACTTTAAAAAAAGGACCTTTATATTTACTTCTAGACATATTTTATATTACTTATTGTATAATTAATTTTTTTTTTTTTTTATTACGTGTAGGTTTACCTTTAGTAATTTTACCTTGAGGAGTTACAGAAGGTCTTCCACCGCTTGTTTTACCTTCACCACCACCATGAGGGTGATCTACAGGATTTTTAGCTACTCCACGTACTTTAGGTCTTCTATTTAACCATCTTGAACGTCCAGCTTTACCTAATTTTATTTTTTTATGATTTATATTAGAAACTATACCTAATGTAGCATAACATGATAATAATATTAATTTTAATTCACCTGAACTTAATCTTATTTTTGCATATTTATTATTAATTTTTTGTATTAATTGTGCAGATGTTCCAGCGCTTCGAATTAATTTTCCTTTTGAATTTGGATATAAACTTATATTATGTATTAAACTACCTATAGGTATATTTTTTAAAGGTAAAGCATTACCTACTTTTAATTCAGCTTCTGAAGAACTTTTTATATATTGATTTAAATTTAAACCTTCTGGAGCTAAAATTAAATGTGATTGTAAATCATTTTTTATATAAGCTATATTTGCAGATCTGTTTGGATCATATAAAATTTTAGTAACATAACCTTCTACATTTTGAGATCTGTTAAAGCTAATTTTTCTATATAAACGTTTGTGACCTCCACCTCTATGTCTTACGGTTATTTTACCTTGATTATTTTTACCATTTGCTCTTTTAAAACCTTTTATTAATTTTTTAATTTTAAAAGTTTTAGTTAAATTATTTTTTTTTAACAAAAATGTTTGACGTTGTGACGGTGTTATGGGATTTATTTTTTTTTCTATCATTTTATATGGTATATAGATAAAATCTATTATGTTATATATTTTTAATAAAACAATTTCAGATTCAAAAAGTATTTTATATTCATTAACAGTTTTATACGGTATAAACGAATATCAATCTAAAAAAATTTGTAAAAATATAGGAATTAATCCTCAAATAACTATTAATAAACTTAAAAATAATCATGTAAACCGTTTAATTAATTATATTAATAAAAATATAAAAATTGAACAATTATTAAAACAATCTAAAAAAGATAGATTAAATGAATTATTAGATATTAAAAGTAATCGTGGTATAAGATTAAGTCAAGGATTACCTGTAAGAGGTCAACGTACACATACTAACGCTAAAACAGTTAAAAAATTGAAAAAAATCTTTATTCAAAAACAACCTTTACGTAATAAACGTCCATTAAAAATTCAAAAAAAAAAAAAAAAATAAAAAAATTATATGATTAAAAATAAATTTAAAAATAAAAATAAAAATACTTTAATTTTAGCTAATTTACATGTAAAATGTAGTTTAAAAAATACTATTATTAGTTTAACTAAAAATACTGGTGGTGTTTTAAAACAATGGTCTACAAAATCATTAAAAAAAACTAAATTTAAAAAAAATACACCTTATAATGTACAATTAATAATCTATAAAATAAATCAATATATCCAATTAAAAAAAATTAAAAAATTAAATATACATTTAAATGGTACAGGTTTAGGTAGATTTAATATTTTAAAAAATATTAAAAAAAAAAACATAAAAATTGGATATATTTTTGATAAAACTTCTAGACCTTTTAATGGTTGTAGAATTAAAAAAATGAAAAGACGTTAACTTTACAAAATTGGATAGGTGATCGAGTGGTTTAAGGTGTCAGTCTTGAAAACTGAAGTATTTAAAAATACCGTGGGTTCGAATCCCACTCTATCCTTTTTAAAGCTAGAGACGGATTTGAACCGTCATTAAAGGATTTGCAGTCCTTTACATTACCATTATGTTATCTAGCCATAATATAATTTATAAATTATGAATAAAAGTAAAAAATTCTTTACCTATAAAAATAAAATTATTTTAACAAATGGATCTTCTTTAAAAATAACATCTATTAAGTATATAAAAAATTATCAATTAGATTTTAAAATTTTTAAAGAAATAAAAACAAATAAAGATTCAAATTTAAATTTTAATAAAAATAAATTAAATTTTATTAAAAAAATATTTATATAACAAAAAATATAAATATATAAATATTTCAAATAAAATTAAAAAAATAAAAAAAATTAATAATTGATTTATAAAATCTGGAGGTGAAATTATTGCACTAATTATTATAAATTTTAAAAAAAAAAATTTTCTTAAATTAATAATTGTTTTTATTTGAAAAATATTATTAAAGATTATAAAAAATAATATAAAAAAATAAATAAAAATAAAAAACATATATATAAATGATGAAAATATAAAATTAAAATAATTATTTAATTTCGGTTCAAAATATATATTAAAAAGATATTTATTTGAAAAATTAATATTTAAAAAAAAATACCAAATATTAGGTATTATTTTTATTAAAATAATAGAAATAATAAAAAAATTAAAAATTAAAAAAATTAAATAAATTTTTATTATTTTAAAATTTTCATATTTAAATAAACCTGAAGAAAAAAAAAACCAACTTTGAATCATACTTAATTGAAAAATTATAAAAAATGATACAAAAATGGATATAAAAATATTTGTAACAAATATTTCAGTAATATTTGTAAATATAAAATATTTTAATAAATCTTTATTAATTAATATATTAATAAATAAATATATCAATTGATTTGAAAAATAATAAGATACTATAAAAAGATAAAAAAAAGTAATTAATAGTATAAAAAAATTATACTTTAATTCAAATAAATGTAATTGTAAATAAGTTGTTATTTTATTATTATTCATATTATATATAGCCTACTTGGTGAAATTGGTAAACACGATAGATTTAAAATCTGTTCCCATTTGAGGGTTATTGGTTCAAGTCCAATAGTAGGTATTTTTATCAAAGTGGTGAAATTGGTAAACACGTTACACTTAGGATGTAAAGCTTTAAGGCATTAAGGGTTCAAGTCCCTTCTTTGATAATTTCTATAAGAATATATTTTAAGACGAGATAGAGTAATTGGTAACTTATCAGGCTCATAATCTGAAGATGTAGGTTCGAATCCTGCTTTCGTCAAAATTAATTAAAAATTTATGATACAAATCCAAACTAAATTAAAAGTAAATGATAACAGTGGTATTAAAATAGGACAATGTATAAAAATATATAAAAGTAAAGTTGGAAAAATAGGTGATACTATTTTAATTTCAGCAAAAAAATTACGTTTAAACCAAAAAAAAAAAGTTAAAATAATTAAAGGTGATTTATTTAAAGCTTTGATTGTTCATACAACTTATCAAAAAAAAAGTACAATAGGAAATTTAATTAAATTTGATAAAAATTGTATCATAATATTAAATAATCAAAATAAACCATTAGGTACACGTATTTTTGGTCCAATTACATCTGAATTTCGAAAACAAAAAAATTTTAAAATTTTATCATTATCTTCTAATATTTTATAAACTTTAAATTAAATATGAATAAAAATTTAAAAAATCATTATCAAAATGTTATTATATACGATCTTATAACAAAATTACATTTTAAAAATATATTTGAAATTCCAAAAATAACTAAAATATGTTTAAATATTGGATTTAAAAATGCAAATATTGAAAAAAAAAAATTAATTAATATTATAATACTTTTAAAATTAATTACTAATCAAAAACCTATTGTAACTAAATCAAAAAAAAATAATATTTTTTTAAAAATTAAAAAAAATTCTATTATTGGTTGTAAAGTTACTTTAAGAAAAAAAAATATATATATTTTTTTAGAAAAACTTTTAATATTTATATTACCAAATATAAATAAAATAAATTTTAATTTGAAAAATAAAAATATATTAAATTTTCAAATTAAAAATGTGTTAAATTTTTTTGAATTAAAAACTGAATTTTTAAAATTTAAAGAAATACCACCTATAGATATTTCAATACATACTAATTCAAAAAATAATGATCAATTATTTTCATTATTAAATTCTTTTTTTATTATAAAAAAATAATAGCAAAAATAGCTCAATGGTAGAGTATAACCTTGCCAAGGTTAATGTTGAGGGTTCGAATCCCTTTTTTTGCTTTTATTTTTTTATAATTAATATAAAATGGACCCAAAGGCAGTATTTGGTATTTCCACATAAAATAAGTTAATAAATAGGGAATAATTGTTTAAGAATCGACATTTTATTATGTGATTATAGATTAATTGGTAAATCCTTTATCTTCCAAGTAAATATTGTGGGTTCAAGTCCCACTAATCACATATCAAAATAAAAGGAGAAATGGCTGAGTGGTTAAAAGCGGCAGACTGTAAATTTGTTGAAATATTTTCTACGTAGGTTCAAATCCTACTTTCTCCAAATATAAAATAATAAAAATTTTATATTCTTTAAGATACATTTTAATGTAAGAATGTTTATTATAAAAATTTTTTGATTTTTTAATAATTTATATTAAATTTTTAATATAAAAATTAAATAGAGTTTGATCCTGGCTCAGAATAAATGCTATTGGTATGCTTAACACATGCAAGTTGAATGTTTAAATTTTTAGACATAGCGAACGGGTGAGTAACGCGTGAATTATCTACCTTTTAATTCAGGATAATTATTTTTAATAAAAATACTGAATAATTTCAATAAAGTTTTAATAACGTTAAAAGATGAGTTTGCGTAAGATTAGGTAGTTGGTAGTTTAAAAGACTACCAAGCCGACTATCTTTAGCTGGTTTGAAAGAATGATCAGCCACATTGGGACTGAGACACGGCCCAAACTTTTTTAAAGGCAGCAGTGGGGAATTTTGGACAATGAGCGAAAGCTTGATCCAGCAATACCAAGTGAGTGAAGAAGGCTAATTAGGTTGTAAAGCTCTTTCATTAAGGAGGAAAATGACAGTACTTAAAAAAGAAGTTCCGGCTAATACCCGTGCCAGCAGCCGCGGTAATACGGGAGGAGCGAGCATTATTCGGAATGATTAGGCGTAAAGGGTTTGTAGGTGGTTTTTTAAGTTGAAAAAAACAAATTAAAGCTCAACTTTATAAATTTTTTCAAAACTGAAAAACTTGAGTATAAATAGAGGATAATGGAATTTCTATTGGAGGGATAAAATATGTTGATAATAGAAGGAAGATCAAAAGCGAAGGCAATTATCTGGGTATATACTGACACTGAGAAACGAAAGCTTGGGTAGCGAACGGGATTAGAGACCCCGGTAGTCCATGCTGTAAACGATGAGTGCTCATATTTAGAATTTTTAGATATCAAGCTAACGCGTTAAGCACTCCGCCTGAAAAGTATAATCGCAAGATTGAAATTCAAAGGAATTGACGGGAGTCTACACAAGCGGTGGAGCATGTGGTTTAATTCGATAATACGCGCAGAACCTTACCAACTCTTGCAAATTAGATTAAAAAATTTAATTTAATCTAAACAGGCGTTGCATGGCTGTCGTCAGCTCGTGTTGTGAAATGTTTGGTTAAATCCTTTAACGAGCGCAACCCCTATTATTAGTTGCTAATTTATTTAAATAAATAAAAGCACTCTAATAAAAATGTCAATGATAGGTTGAAGGAAGGTAGGGATGACGTCAAGTCTTCATGGCCCTTATGAGTTGGGCTACACACGTGCTACAATGATAATTACAATGAGAGGCAATAATGATTAAAAATTGGAGCAAATCTTTAAAAATTATCTTAGTTCGGATTATGGGCTGAAACTCGCCCATATGAAGCTGGAATCGCTAGTAATCGCAGAACAGCATGCTGCGGTGAATATGTTACTAGACTTTGTACACACCGCCCGTCACATCAAGGAAGTTAAATATTTTTAAAATGATTTTTAGTTATTTTATTTTAATAAATAATTATTTAATTTTAATAATTTATATTTAAGATTTTATAATATATAAGTTCCTAAAAAGTATTTAGTAACTTTGATGAAGTCGTAACAAGGTAGTCGTAGGGGAACCTGTGGCTGGAAGAGCTCTTTAACATTCTTATATTAAAATATATTTAAAAGGAAAATAGTTTAATTGGTAAAATAATAGTCTCCAAAATTATTGTTGTTGGTTCAAGTCCAATTTTTCCTGAAAATTTAATTATTATCTATTAAAAATAATAATTAAATATACATATATATCTATACTTACTTTATTTTTAATATATTATAAATAAAATATTTTATTTTAGTATATTATTTAAATATCATAAAATTTATTTTTATTTATTTATATATATATTTTCAAATTTTATTTATGAAATTAACACAAAAATTTAGTCAATATTTATTACAAATTTTACCTATTATAAATTATACTCTTTATAAAAATGAATTATCTATAAATATTCCTTTTAATAAAATAGTTCCTATTTTTTTTTTTTTAAAAAATCATACAAATACTCAATTTAAAGTTTTATCTGATATTTGTGTTGTAGATTATATTAATAAAAAAAAACGTTTTGAAATTATATATAATTTATTAAGTATCCGTTTTAATACTCGTTTAAAAGTAAAAATTTTAATAAACGAATTACAACCTGTAGATTCTATTATAAGTATTTATAGAACTGCAAATTGGTGTGAAAGAGAAGCTTGGGATATGTTTGGTATTTTTTTTATAAATCATCCAGATTTAAGAAGAATTCTTACAGATTATGGTTTTGAAGGACACCCTTTACGTAAAGATTTTCCTTTAAGTGGTTTTTTAGAAGTTTATTATAATGAATTAAAAAAAAGAGTAGTTTATGAACCTATAAATTTATCTCAACAATATAGATTATTTGAATTTAATAGTCCTTGGGATAAAAAAATACATTAATTTAATATTATTTTAAATAAATATTATATTTGTTATTCGGTAAATTTCTATTTCATTTTATGAGATGGAATAAAAAATCTTTATTTGCAGTTCTAAATAATCATTTAATAGATTATCCTACACCTATTAATTTAAATTATTTTTTTGGTTTTGGTTCTTTAGCTGGTATTATGTTAGTAATACAAATTTTAACAGGTATTTTTTTAGCAATGCATTATACACCACATATTGATTTAGCTTTTAATAGTGTAGAACATATTATGAGAGATGTTAATAATGGTTGGTTAATTAGATATACTCATGCTAATGGTGCTTCTTTTTTTTTTATTGTAGTTTATGTACATATTTTTAGAGGGTTATATTATGGTTCATATATAACACCAAGAGAAAGCTTATGGTGTTCAGGTGTTGTTATTTTTATTTTAATGATGGCAACCGCTTTTATGGGTTATGTATTACCTTGGGGTCAAATGAGTTTCTGGGGAGCTACTGTTATTACTAATTTATTTTCTGCTATACCTATTATAGGTAAAGATATTGTTGATTGGTTATGGGGAGGTTTTGCTGTAGATAATCCAACATTAAATCGTTTTTTTAGTTTACATTTTACTTTACCTTTTGTTATTGCAGGTGCGGTATTACTTCATTTAGTTTTATTACATGAAGTAGGTTCAAGTAATCCTTTAGGTTTAACATTAAAAACTGAAAATATTCCTTTTTATCCTTATTTTTATACTAAAGATTTATTTGGTTTAATGGTATTATTATTTATATTCTTTATATTCGTATTTTATTATCCAAATACTTTAGGACATCCAGATAATTATATTGAAGCTAATCCAATGAAAACTCCTTTACATATAGTACCTGAATGGTATTTTTTACCTTTTTATGCTATTTTAAGATCAATACCTAATAAAATAGGAGGTGTTATTGCGATGTTTGCTTCATTAATAGTAATGTTAACAATACCATTTACAAATTCATCTGAAATAAGAAGTACTGCTTTTAGACCAATATTTAAAATATGTTACTGGTTATTAGTTGTAGCTTTTTTTTTATTAGGTTGGGTTGGTCAAATGCCTGTTGAATATCCTTATACTGAAATAGGTGTTGTAAGTATGATTTATTATTTTTTTTTTTTTATAATAATTATACCTTTTTTAGGTAAAATTGAATCGTTTTTAATACGTTATAAAAAATAAATAATAAATAAAATAATATTTTTATATTTTAAATATAAAAATATTAATAAGTATTATCATAAATTTTAATAATTAAATAAATAATAAAATTATTTAATTAATTATTAAAATAAATTGTATTTAATTTATTTTGATATTTTTTTACCAT
>JALBZD010000502.1:0-24147 GCA_038050675.1 Globisporangium cylindrosporum | reverse complement strand
GTACCGGCGCTGTTGGCGATTCAGTCAGCGTCGGAGTTCCAGGCGCTTGAAGAAGATAAAATGAAGACGTTCAAGGACCTGAAGGTGTTTACAGAGCAATACGCGAACAAGGACGCGGTACCAAAGAAGAAGAACAAGAAAGATCAGTCGGACAAGAAAGGACTGAAGCTGGATTTCCTGACAGAGAGTACGTTTGATCAAGAAATTGCCAAGTCGAAGGTCGTCTGGATCATCGCGTTCACGGACTCGGATCAAGTCGCTGCTTCGATTGAAGCCACCTGGAAGAAAGCATTTGATGAACTCCAGAAGAAAGCGGGCATGGTCGCTATCGCCGCCGTGAAGTGCGACAAGGAACCGACACTCTGCAAGAAGTACGGAGGTGCTGGCATTCGTATTTTCCCAGTGAAGGTCTCGCAGCGCGGAATGATTGAGCGCGGCGAAGTCCTGCCAGAGACTTTCACCGAACTTGAAGGTGCGAAAGAGGCTGCGTTGGCGTCGATTCCTGATCAAGTACAAGTGATTCTCTCATCTGCTGACCTCAACGGATTCGTTTCCCGAGCGGCGTTGTCAAAGTCAATGCCAGTGCTGCTTTTCACGTCCAAGACGGAGACTCCAGCTGTGCTGAAGTCGATCGCGCTCTCGCTGCCATCTCACAACGTTGCGTTTGGTATTGTTCCAGACGCAGACCCGCAAGTAAAGGCTCAGTTCACAATCCCTGCTACTACATCCACAGCATTGGCGTGTTTAGTTCCTTCGCAGAACGAAAATCCTAGCCAACCGGAGGGGGCGTCACCATTTGGGATCATCGTCTACAGCAAGAAGGCGCTAGGACCGTACACGTACGAGAACATGATGCACTTTATGCTGAGCGTGCTGTCCCAATACCCGCACCCAAAAGAAACCGTCTCATCAGACGAAGCGCTGAATGCAGAGCTCGCCTCGACAGACTCGGCTGATCCATTTACAGTGGCAGTGCCGTACCTGAAGAAAGACAACCTCGCGGAGCTTTGTGCTGGCAACAAGATTTGTGCGATTGGATTCTTCGATGGGCACGTAGACACTCTTTCGAACACAGAGTCTTCGCTGAGCAAATTGATGGGCGTGTTCTCGAAAGTTGCAGCGCTGAGCAAGAAAAGCAAAGAGCCGTTCCAGTTCATGTGGACGAATGGCAAGTGCCAGCGTGCTTTTGCAGCCGCGTTTGGCGTGGGCGAGTTCCAGATGCCAACCGTTGTCGTATACTCTCCTTCAAAGAGCCGATACGCCACGAACGTGGGAACTTTCACAGAGGAGAACACTCACGGCTTCCTGAAGAGCGTACTGAGTGGGAAGATCGGGACGACTCCTGTTGCTGAAGTTGCTGAGTTGCGAGACGAGTGCACTTTTGAAGAAATTCACGATGACGCAGCAGCAGCAGCAATCGACGATGGTGAAGAAGACGAAGATCTCCTGAGCGAAATCCTCAGCGACGAGCTGAAGCAACGCGAATTACTAGAAGAGCAGCTGAAGGCGGAAGAGACGAAGTCGGGCAAGAAGTCCAAGAAATCCAAGAAATCCAAGAAGAAGAAAGGCAAGAAGAACAAGCGCGACGAGTTGTAAGGTGTGAATGAGGAAGTACGCACGTGAATTTGGATTGTCCTCTTTCTAATCCGAGCATAAGGTCGTGTAGAGTTCGAAGACGAGCAGACGAAGAAAGGTTTCAAATGGACTTGAGATTAATGATAATGCACATCCGCTGAATAACTTGGACGTAAAGTGATTTATAAAGTATACAAGGACTCACTTACATGGAACAGCTACTTGGATTCACTCACGCGTATGCGACGAATTGGACTCCGTGGGTGCCAGAAGTGCCGTCGTTCCGGATTTGAGTCGTTGGACCTCCATCACTAGGCGTCTGGCTGTATGGGCCAGCGTTCTCGAGCGTCCAGCCTGACCTGTCATCTTCGACTTCGATCAAGATCGATAGCCCCGCGGCAACAGCGACGAAGATGCTCAGTGTCTGGAACGAGTCGGCGCGGCCTCCGATTTCCTTGAAGAGGAAGGCCCAGCACATGGCGCCAAGATTGCCGCCCGCACCAACGATACCCGATGTCGCACCAGTGTAGCGTGGGAGAACGTACGGCACGATCGCGTACGTTGTGCCCGTACACGCCTGCACAAAGAAACCGAACGTAACGAGGTAGCCAATGCTCCAGGACAACTCAGTAGCCTGGCTGTACAGATACAGGAAAACCGCCTGGCAGGCAAATACTGCAAGGTGGATCCGCGTCCGTCCCTTCACGTCGTACTTGAGGTTGACGATGTCCGAAGCGTATCCACCAGCAGCCCTGGCAAAGATGCACATGAGTCCAAAGAGAGACGAGATGAGGCTCGCGGCGGTCTGTGTCAAGATCCGGCATTTCTGAGGGTCTTTGGTCGGGTCGCAATCGGATTTCTTGAAATCTTCATAGTAGTACAGACTGAGCACGTTGTGCACGATGAGCTCCACGCCAAAGCAGCACGCGTACTGATACGCGAGGATCCAAGTCGCGGGTCTGCTCAGGGCCATTCTGATCGACGACCTCATCTCAGTCATCGCTGGTCGCCGCTCGGACTCGCGCGAGGGCTTGAGGTCACAATAGTTCCCCTGCGGGCAGTCGTCCGAGTACTGATACAGAGAAAAGCCGATCACGACCATGAAGATCGCGGGCAGGATCAGCGTGAGTCGCCAGCCAGTGTCGTCTGAGACAGCCGCGTGGATCGTGAACAGGTCGAAGATCAGCGGTGTGATCAAGTACGTCACGCCCGCACCCAGGTTGCCCCAGCCTGCGGCGAGCGCATTCGCGCGTCCGACGATCTCGGTGCAGAACATGACGGACGTCCAGTAGGTCGTCGCGACGAACGAGCAGCCCACGAGCCCGATGAAGAACCGCGCGATCATAAACCCGTTGTAGTTTATCACCAGCGCCGCGGATGCGACGGGGATCGAACCCAACACGAGGAGCACGGCCTGCACAGTTCGTGGACCGTAGCGATCGCACAACGGACCTGTGATGACGCGCCCGATGATCGTACTCGCTACAGACGCGATATTGGAGTTGGAGACCTGATCGCTCGTGAGCTGCAGCTCTCTCTTGATCGTGGGCATGAGCGGCGGGATGGAGAACCAACCGAAGAACGCGATGAAGAACGAGAGCCACGCGAAGTGGAACGCGCGCATGTGCGGCCGCGTGCTACTGAAGAGGCGGATCTCACGCGCTTTGTCATTCTGCTCTGGGTCGGTGGCGATCGAGAACACACGACGAGCAAAGCGCGGCACTGGGATGCCTCGCTGATGGAGTCTGCTCTGCGACTGATTATCAAGCAACCGCAGCTCCGTCACATTTGGATTCGAGTGATCGACGGGAGTCTGGATCGTGTCGCGGTACGGGATCGCTCGCGCAGACCCCGATCTCTCGTTCGGAGTCGCCACAGCTGAAGGCAGATCTGCGTAGCATCACGAACAAGATCGCGATAAACAAACACACAAGAGAGACAAAGCTGAGAATACAAAAGAGTCTCGCATTAGCACCAGTAGCGTTATAGAACGCTACGTTGGACACGTCAGGAGAGAGGGACAAGGCGTACGTGGGTACGTACCGAGAGCACGATGGCACGGCAACGGCTCGTGCGAGGCAGCAGCTCGCATGCTCGCAGGTGCTTGCGTGTGTTGGTTTGATGGCTTGGTGGTTGAGTGCGCGCTCTTGAGGGAATTGAATAATGAAGGATGGTGGTAAGGAGGTAAGGAGCGACCGTCGTCAAACGAAGAGCTCCCGTTGAGTTGCTGTTTTATCAAGACACTTGGTTTCAGTATGGCCGCCTGAAGCGGGGTCACACTTTGTGTGACTGGCACGAACAGAGTCATATGATGCTTCAAGACTCTTTCGAGATTTCGCTGAAATCACTGACGCCAAAAGAAAATGAAAGATGAAACCGCGCGTCATTGTGGCATACAAAGCTGAAGTTTAATCCGCATGATATCCAAGCCTCCTCGCTTTGAAAAGAAAGTTTCATATATGAGCGCGTGTTGTTGTTTTCAAGAACAGCTCCCTCCTGCCCGTTGTGACCAAGTCGGCGTGTTAAAATGGTTGGTAGAGAGCGATCAGGAGCGTGAGTCTTTTGCGTTTTTTCCAGACTGTGAATCCCAGCCGCGATGTGATCGCGGTGTCGTTTCGATGGCAATGGTAAAATGGCAATACAAAACGAGGCCATTGTGCTGTTGAGAAAGCATTTGGGAGCTTGCAGAAACGAAAGCGAACTGCGCTCGAAGAAGGCAGCTCTGATCCTGGCTAGCATAGCCAAACCAGTGATCACGGGAGATCAAGAACTCACGCCACTTCAGGGTTCGTTTGACGCAGCAGCATTGCTTTTTTTTTTACGACAATCTGATGATCAGCAGCCAATTGCCGATGATCGACCAGTCGATCACAATCAATCTTGATTGGAAGAGGTCACTTGACTTGATCTTGAGAACAAAAGCTGAAAATGGACAACGCTCTGCTGCAGCCATTCCCTTACTTCGTTACTGAAACTTCTGAAACTGCCTTAAAAACCCGGCGAAGCTTCTCAAAGTCGCGTCTGATCTGGCCGTTTCTCGAGTTGTTCAAGAATAATCGGCCCACCAAGAAGCAAAAAGCAGCAAATGCATCTCGTGACTTCAAGGGATCTGGATGCACTCACATTGTGAGCATGTAAGCTTCTAACATGGCAGGGTTGTAACTCATAGCCAAAAGAAAATGATCGAACCACACTTTGATCTATACTTTCTCTTTGGTGACTTGACCTGGAATCCCGATTCTTGGATGTCATCTTCATTCTTGGGGGAGACCTGCCTGCGAGGAGAAGGTATGAAGTGATGGCCCAGGTGTCCGGCCCACTCCGAGCCTTCGGATCCGCACGCTACTGCTCAGAAATAGCTGCAACCGCTGCTGCTGTTTCATCCGAAGGCAAAGTGCATGTCTGCCTCACGCTCGCTTTGCCACACGCATATGCACCACATAACCCTGATCTGCGATGGCAATTTCTCGGCTTTAAATAGGAGCATGTGGCGTAGATCAGGCGAAATGGGGATCTTGCTAAATGTGCCAAGTCGTTTTCCTCTCTTCTTCTACTTTCTGGTGTTGAAGGGCCGATCTTCAAGCGCATGTCTCGCGTCTGATCTCCAAATTGGACAAGCTCACCATCAATAAGCACTTGCGCCACGTGAATGCAAAGCGAGAAGCTTGCGTCTATTTTGAAGAGCTGAAAGAGTGCACTAATGAACGCCTCCAACGTGTCTTCCTTTGCCCATGCATTCACATTGCCATTCCGGATTTTGCTCCTCTCTCTTACCAAGCGATTGACTCCAGCAAACCAGCATGGCACCGATATCGCCTCCAGCCACACATAGGTCCAGCGATTTCGTCTCACTGCACTCTCAAGGTGTCCGAAGAAGATCGTCCCAGATCGTACCACCCCCGAACGCCAGCGCTTTTGTTGAGATCCGCGTTGATAACGACGACGACGACGATGACAGTGATGATGAATTCGACAGCGCTCCTCAATCGAAGGACACGGACTCGCTGATCCCTCGACGCTCCTCTTCCACGTCAGCTGTGCCAGCTTTCCACGGTCGACGCGCCAGCAACAGCACGTTCAATGGACTTCCAGCGATCGGCGAGAAGAGAAACGGGATTCCGCTGACAGGTGGGTATCTGCTCTACACCTCGGTGCTCATCACTGTGCTCTTGGGGCCGCAACTTGGATGGGAGATCGCGCAGCTCAACTTCCGAGCTTTCCACAACTCCAGGGATTGCGCGCAAAAACCAGTTCTACCTGGCAAGTGCATCGTCTTCCCCGGTCATTCGAATGTCGAGTGGGTCGTTGCTGTTATGTGCTGGGTGCTTGGTGCAGCATTTGGCGCGCTCTTTACAAACATCCCAGCTGAAAAGTACGGTCGACGCTTCATCGTGATTGGCAACGCGTGCTTGATGATCTTCGGCGCAGCGCTGCAGACGTTTGCACCGAACATCTTCATGTTTGCTCTCGGACGCTTCTTCTCTGGAATCGCGTCTGGCTCAGGCTCTATGATTACTTCGCTCTATCTTGGAGAAATTGGTCCTCCGCGTCAACGCGCTGGATTTGTCATCGCGTTTCAATGCACTGGTTCGATGGGTCTCGTCGCGATCACCATCGTTCACTTCGCAGTGACGGGTTCCCCAACTTCCTGGCGCTGGGTCATGGCTTTCCCGATGATTCTTGGTGCAGCACAGCTTCTGCTGTCACCACTATTTCTCATCGAGTCGCCTACATGGTTGCTTCGCCAGAATCGAAGTAAAGACGCTGCGAGCGCTTTCCACATGCTCTACAAGCGCGGCAGTTTCCAGGATCTCGAGCGCGTTGTCAAGATTGAACAGGAGAAAAATCATCGACGCGAGATTGCTGCTGCAGCGAACGCGAAGTCTTCTACGACCGGGTCGTTCTGGAAAGACGCTTTCTCCTCGCGCTGCAAGCGCCAATTCATCATCTCGTGCGTTCTCTGTACTGCGCGTCAATTCGGTGGAGTGTCAGCCGTGTTCTATTACTCTTCCGGCATCTTCGCTGGCGCTGGTATCGAAGATTCGCGTGTTGGCAATCTCATACTTGGGATCGTCAACATGCTTGCAGCGATCACTGTCTGCGCTTGCTCCAAGAAACTCGCGCGCCGAAAAGTGCTCCTGTGCGGGATCTCGGGGATGATTTTCTGCTCGATCGGAATGACGTTTTGCCTCGTCTACAAGCACCAGGCTTCTATCGTGTTCACCGCACTCTACGTGAGCTGCAACTCACTGAGTCTCAGTCCGCTTCCATTCCTGGTCACCGCCGAGGTTCTGCCGGAGGATATCAAAGCGCGAGGCATCAGCGTAACCACGTTCATCAACTGGATGAGCAACTTGGCTGTTGGCATCGGCTTCCCAGTGCTAGCACACTACACTGGGAACTACACGTTCATCCCCTTCACCTGCTTGCTTGTCGTCTTCTGGATCTGCGTCTTCGTGATGCTGCCGGAGACGAGAGACAAGACCAACGAACAAATCCAGCAAGAGTTTGCAAACCAAGTTGGATTTCTGGCATCGTTCAAGAAGTTCAAGAAGCTGGAGGAAGAAGAGGACGTGAGCGCTGCTCCCAACAATCTGCAGCAACAACAGAGCGACACCGAGCAAGTCCAAGCCCCACGAGCGCCAAGACGTACCAGCGTTGACTTCGTTATGCCCGTGGCACCGACTCTACCAGTCATATCTCGCACTGCATAGAAGTGTCCCAGCTACAGATAGATTCCATTTCACTGGCCATTTCGACACCCAAACATAAAACCTGCAGCATCAACACTGTTTGCATTTTACCTGATCCAAATTGTGCTGCTGCTTGATTTTCGTTCGCGCTTTATACTGAAGTCCGTTTAGCTCGAGTGATGCGAAGGCACGACAGGATTATACCCGCTCAAGCTGCCAGACCGGAAGGCACGAAACTCAACAGAGTCAAAGCCTGCACATTTGAATATTTCAGGCTGGTGTTAGTGGACAAAATCGACAAAATTCGAGTTTCTTTCTCGACAAAATAAAATACAAGCTTACCCAGATGCCGCAGCTTAGAGTCGATTGCTTCAACATGCAGTTTTGCGCTTTCAAGCACAGAGCTCTCTAGCTCTAGGGTAGTTCCAACCAGTTGGACAATAGTTAGGAGCGGAACAAACAGTCATAAAAACAACAAAATGCCTTACCGACGGCAGCTCGGTTTCCAGTAAGAAACCGCACGCGCATATTGTGATGAGGCTCAAGGTTGGCAGCTCGTCGCACGAAATCTTCTGCCTCCTCGACGCGTTTTAAGTGTCCCTGCCAAGCAAAAAGCAGTAGTTGGACTCGTACGACGACAAACTGAAAAACAGCATAGAGCCAATCAAATGAACGTACCTCGACTGCTTCGACACCGAATGCCAGACGAGATCGCAAACAGGGAGACGCGGCATAATTCCAATTTGGCAGACCAAGATACTTTGCAATCTATGAATCATACATTGATTGTCAGTCAAGTTGACGGAGTGCGAGATCCGTGAATAGAATGCAAGAATAATGACGCAAACATCACGAACTCTGTACCTCTCGAACTTCGTTCTTGGTCAAGCCGCTCAGCGGGCTGACAACTTCAAACTGGGAAGCAGCGACGAGACCTGTTCGCGCAGGGATATCGCCAAAAGCCATGTCGTCAGACCTTCCATGAGAAACCAAGGAGCACCGGAATTATAACGTTTTACCTAAACGAGTCGGGTCGAGTTTGTCGTCCGCATTTGTTCCGTTGTAGAGTACTGGCTTGAATTTCGTGTCGGCAAGTTTCCCCCTATGATCATTGTTCATGCCGAAAGGTTAATTCTGCCAGTCTAACGGCCATGCAAACACTAGCGTGGACAAATGATACTTACATGGCAAAGTCTGCCACTTCGTTGATCGTGGTGTACAGGTTGGTCTTGCAGTAGTAGCAGCTATTTTATTGCGCATAAAGATTCATTGCAATACATGTTGTTCAAGTGCCGCATCACCTTAACCAGTATCAACAGGCAGGGATGTAAGTCCCTCCATCAAGCACTCACCTTTGCCCCTGGTTCGCGACGTAGTGCTCGTTCTGCGACTCGGTCGTGGCACACGTCCAGAGCGGCACGCGAATGTGCTCTGCGACGTCCCGCGCTTGCTGCAGCTGCTGCTTGGAGAGTGAGGGCGAGATGCCGAGGCACGCGACAGTGGTCTCGGGGAATACTTGATGCACGATCTTCGCCGCGAGCGTCGAGTCGACGCCGCCAGAATATGCGATGACGTTGGTCTTCGTGGGCGCGATACCGCTGATCAGGGGCAGCTTCGGTGCGCCGCGCGCCTCCACGAGCCGTAGCAGCGCGTCGACTCTGGCGCGCATTCTGCTGTTGTTCTCCTTCTGTTGGTCGATTCTGCAACGATGGTGACAAATACGTACTTAACGCCTGGTGCTTCAATTTGGCATATTTCGTACTTTGAGGAGTGCACCCTGTACATTGGCATGTGAATTGAGCTTAACCTCTGAGTGGGCCGAGCTGGACTTCCCACACAGAGCATCAATCCTATTGGACTCGCATTTGCTGCCATCGAGAGCGCCATGATACACACGCAGCACAACAACCAACTTTGTAAATACATTTTCTTCATTTGGGTCTTTGCACGTGTCTTTATTCGCCTCACGGTCGCCAATTACACCAGCGTTCAGTGAGCCCTGGCTGCGTCTACCATCTCCCTCTCTTCTAGCCTTCTTCTCTGTGCATGCGGCATACATGACCGAGGCCATCGTCCTGCTCTTCTTCTTGACTTGCTGCTGCTGTGTGATTGACTTACAATTCTGCAAAGATCCAATCCTTCTTCAGCGGCACGTTGATGCGCTTCTCCACTGGGTCGGTCTTGCCTGTATCACAGCACACATCCAATCGCAATCGAAAACAAAGCGTGAGCATTCATCTACAATCGCAACTGTAAACGCGTGTAACGAGGCACACAACACAGCGACTGCTAGCACTTGATCCGTACGAGCACTGCGCCGTAATGCATACATGCAATACAAACAAAGAGACACACAGCATAGACGCACCTCGGAACGTGAAGCGGCCGAACGCCTTGCCGTGCTTGAGGTCCGCCGACGGGTGGATGCGCGTGATCTCCCAGTACGTTGGTTCTGGAAACTTGGACCACGTCTTGCGGGTCACGCGTGCGCCAACGCCGTAGTTGCGCGTTGGGCAGAGCACCTGGAACACGTTGCCGACAACCTTGGACGCCATGATTGTCTTTGCTTTGCTTTGGCTGATTGATGCTTGTGTTGGGTTGCGTTGCGTTTGGGCCAGTAAAAGAAGGAGTCGCAGTTTAAACCAATCAAAACATCACAAAATGTATTATCACCGAATCAGACGCGTTAGAGAGATAATAACAGCTACGGATTGGCTAAAAATGGATGATTTCCACAAATGAAGCATCAGAAATGTCTTTCCAATTCCAATCGGGAATGCTTCCCATTCTCTCAGCATCTCAGTATGAGTGATCAGAGCTTGGCGAGCTTGAACTTGGTGAAGAACTTGATCATCGGCGCCATCATCTCATCGTGGAACGGAAGGTTCTGCGTCATAGCAAGCACAGAGACATTGTTAGATTGGCCCCACGTATTGTCCACATCGCACCGTAGAGGGTGTCATCGTACTTTCATGCGCTTCAACCAGGCGCCAACCAGCGGGAACTTGGAGTCCACATCCGTGAGCAACCCCATGACTTCGAGCTGCACGACCTCATTGTAGCACGACAGGTCCACAACAGTTGGCTGCGTGGCGCTCACGAGGTAGTGGTTACCGTGGCGCAACCAGAACTCCATGATGCGGAAGATGTCGGCGATCGTCGTGTCCTTGCGCTTCAACGCGGCTTCAATGCTCGGCTTGCTGCGGCCGATGTTCACAAAGAACTGGTTGATGAAGATCTCTGAGCTGCGGCGAGCGTTGTGGTGGTGCCAGTTCATGTACTCGTTGATCTAAAACATATTCGCGAACACAACGAAGCATAACACATCAGGAATAGGTTCACATAACGAATCAATGCAGCAGTGCAGCACACAATGTCACGTACACGAGCGCGGGTCTTGAGGTCCTTCGGGCACCACTTCTCCCATCCGTGCTTGTCCGACAGGTAGATCATGATTGCATGGCTACAACAAACGTATCCCACCCGTAGCCGCAATCATTAATTAATGCTCAGCGCAAACAAAACTCCTCCATACTAACACACTTGTCCCTCTTCCATACCTTTCGGTCAGCACAAATTCGCCGTCTTTCAAGACTGGGATTTTGCCCACCGGGTTCATCTGCAGGAACGACTCGGTACGCGTCGCGCCCTTGCCCGAGTCCGTGTACTTATACTCGATCGGGTGGTCGTGGATCTTGCACAGCCAGTGTACTATAAAGCATATGGCATCCATCGCAGACACATGACATGAGGTCAGTCGCTAATCCCCCTCCCTCCCTTGTCTTCGTCATTTCCAAACACAGCTTCACACGATAGACACACTACAGGCTGTAGTCTACAGCACAAACCAAACCTGCGCGTGATGGCTGGCTGATGGGGCTCGCGTACAATTCTTCGCCCATGGTCTTTTGCGGATGCTTCTGTGCGGGAGGGTGTTCCGGCGTTTGAAAGTCGCTTGGTGCGCGTGCGTGTGGGGAGCTCTTTGCTTGCTTCGCTTGGCGGTCACTTGAAATCTGAGTGCACTCGGTTGTTTGTTTGACTGTTGATGTCATCATCCAATTTGAAGTTCAACGGCGGGCGGGGGAAGTCACAATATCGGTAGAAATCAGGTGTACACACTATCCATGTATATCCAAATCCAAAACGCCTGATATAATGTGTCGCTTAAAATGCTACTGTAAAATAGGGCAACGTGAGCAAGTTGTAGTTTGAAAATGGCGCGCCGCCATGATGATCGAAAGGGCACGAATTATGTGCGTGAGCAAGGCAATGAAGACACACTGCCACATATGAAGCTGTGTTGGTGCGGTGGCGAATCTACCACTGCGTTAAACCAGTGTGAGGTAAAATGAGGGAGTAAACAGTGGCGAACAGTGCTTTCCTTTCCTTGCGTCGCCGCGAAAGTATGAAGTACGAAGGCAGAAGCAGGAGAGAGGGAGGAGAGAGGGAGGAGAGCATCACGTGAATCAAGAGAGCGATGCAATTGTGGCCAGTGGAGGGGGAGATGAATCATGTTCACCAGGTGTGTATGTTGCTATGTATTACTGTATGTACTTTGTATGACCCCATGCGTCCCTCACGATCGCTCTTTGTGCTTTCTTTGCGTTTGTATTTAGGACACAGGGAATCAAAAAGCACGCCAAGTCGACTGTTAATCCTCTCGTTCAACATCGCGAGAGCTATTCCCTCTTCTGCGTGCGAGAGGCCAGACCTCCACACTTGAAGAGCGCCAAGGAGTGGTGTATGCTTACATCGAAAGCTAAGAATAGGGGGCGTTGGCAACGGCGCTTTGCGTCGTGTTGCGCATATGCCAAATACGGCGTCGTCGTCACCCGAACCCTGCGGCTTACCGTGCGGCTTTCCCGACAAGAGCTGCCCACTCATCCGCTATTGGTACATACGAGTTCGCGAGAGCAGCGCACGAGAAGACGGCGGCAATAAATAGAGCGCAGCAGCCCGAGAAACAAAAACGCGGCGGGCTCTGAGCGCGGCTTCTGGCGTGGGTTTCAGATTTCCAAAGGAGCCTGGCTGAGCTGCTGCTGCTCTGGGTGGGGAGATCAACGTACGTAGAACAACTGCAGTCGTCAGCATTCACCACGAGAGACTGCTTACCAAGTAACAGCAGGACAAGCGAACAAGGCGATTGATCGATCGACCGATTGATCCAGGCAGAACGTGGACGAGGTAGCAGACGTATTGGCATTTCCGGAGACGTAGAAGACCATCAGGTATCAGCTGTTGCTACTGTTGCTGCTGTCTGAGTGTGAGAGTGACAAGCGCCTGTGCTCTCCCCGAGTTCGGTTGGAATCAAGGGAAAGCTGCAGTGGCGACTCTCAGTCACCACAAGTTACTCAAGAAGACCAAGCTCTTGGCGTCGCTGCCCTCGCTGAAGCAAGCCCAGACTTGGATTCCAACTACCGTATCAGATCGCTCGCGCCACCAACTACAGATCGACTCGGACGACGAGGACTACTCGGGGAGTGACATCACAGCCGTTGTCGTTCGAGACACGCCACTCTTATCGACTACGCCTTCCTCCACGCTTCGCGGACGGAAGAAGAAAAAACAGAAACAGCCGCGAGAGACAGGACCAAGAACGATAGGTGCGCACGGCGACGAACGCGTGCAAACGCGGCTTGCGACTCCAGTCCAATCTTTCGACACACCAAATCATCACGGAGCAAAATCGTCGTCGCTGGATTCACGAGCAGTTCCTCGAACGAGCGGTGCCAAGCTGGGCGGTGGTCGCTTAGGCGACTCGCACCATAGTGGAGGCTCCAATTCGCTAGCTACCATGAAATCCACGTCACCTCCAACGGGAGGTAACCCTGACGCCGTGAATGCGACACTGAACCAAGACCGCGTGAACCAGCGCGTGTCGCGAATATATCCGCTCACAGACTCGGTGTACGTGGCGCAGACAAAGAAGACGCCCGTGGAAGTGAAGTTTCATCCGCTGACGAGTCATTTCGTGAACGAGCCGCGCCTGGAGAAGCTGTACGAAGTCACTTTTGCGCGAGAGAACTCGCCGCGGTCGTCGCGCATCACCGGTGTGTTCTTCTTCTTGTACTTGATCTTCACCGGGTCGAACCTATCGAACCTCTTCTCGGATGATCCGAAAGTGCGTGATCAGAGCATGAATTACTTCCAGCTGGTGTTCATCCCCATAGTCCCGATCCCGTTCCTCATCTATTTGAGTCGGCTCCGCAAGTACGAAGTGCAGTTCCAGCGCATTTACTCGGTTATCGTTCTCTGCTGGAGTTTGTCCATGATCAGTGGCGGCATGTTCTCGATGCTCACGGAATGGTACAACTACGTCTCGAAAGACGTTGACATCTTGATGGAGGCAATTGGGATCTCGAACTCGACGGAAACTACGTACTACGTCAACTCGACTGCGATTCCATCGTGGCAGTTCAAAGCGATATCCGGCTCGCAGATCAACGTGCTGAAAGCTTACACGAGAGAGGTACTGCTGCCATCTGCCACGATGAACATCAACATGCTGCGCTTGATGATGGTGTTCGTGTTCGTGCCACTGCTGCGAATCGACACCGTACACTTTGGCATCATCGCAGTCATTACGTGCATCTCCTACGACGTGCTGACGTTCATCTACTACCCAGTCACTGACTCAAGCCCGTTCATCCAGAATCGGATTCTCGTGATCTGCTTCCCAATCGTATTTGCGTTGGTGATGATGCTTCGTAATCGAGATGTCGACCGCGTCATCCGCCAGGATTTCTTGCATGTCTGGGCTGTGGAGCTGGAGGCAGAGAAGGCAACTCGGGAGAAGAACTTGATCGCTGAAGAAAACCGCAATTTGAAGAAAGAGCTCGCGCAGCGAGACAACGACTTCAGTCTGGATTTGACGTCTCCGTTGCACTCCCTCCTTGCAGAGCTGAAATCCTTTATCGACGATACAGACATGAGTGACGAAGCAACGAATCGCGGGATGGCGATTCTCCGGAACCTCGCCAAGCTGGACACAAACCTGTTCATGCCTGATATTGGAGCGCAGATGAAGTCCGAGACCGACGTCGACAACGATACGAAGAACTGGGCACTGTCGGTCCTCGCTCGAAAGGACTACTCGGGTACACGACGCACTGGCGCGACCGTCTCGCTAAGTTCTCACTCCAACAGCGACACTCGGAAGAGCTACCAAGATGGACTCAACGCATCTGGCAACTCATCTGTGATCTCTCCCTTGCTGACCATGCCGACCTGGGAAGAAGAGACGCTGAACAAAGTGAGACACCGTATTCAAGCTGACGGCTGGGATTTGGATACGCTCAAGATCGCAGAGTACACAGACAATCGCCCGCTGATGTACGTCACGGCAGCCATGTTCGAGATCCACGAACTGCATGAAGAATTCCGCATCGATCGGGTCGTGCTCCGTAATTTCCTCTTCATGCTGGATGAAGGATATCTGGCGAACCCCTACCACAATAGCAGCCATGCAGCTGACGTGGTGAACTCTGTCAACTTCTTGATCACGTCGCTTTCGGACGGTCAAATTCAAGACTCACTGACAAATTTGGAGTTCTATGCAGCGCTCGTCGCGGCTGCTATCCATGATTTTCGACATCCTGGCAAATCGAACAACTACCTGATCAAGGCAAAACACGACTTGGCTGTCCAGTACAACGACCGCAGTATTCTCGAGAGCATGCACGTCGCGGAAACGTTTTTCATTATGCGAAATCCTCTGTGCGATATCTTTGGTCGCATGAAAGATAAGCCATATCGTGAGATCCGAAAAGCCATCATCGAAATGGTGTTGAGTACAGACCTGTCGATGCATCTACAGCTGGTCGGAAACCTCAAGGCGTTGATGCTTCAAGATGCCAACGCGGGGAATAATAATGCGACAGCTCGAGCAGTGACGGACCCAATGATGATCATGAAAGTCGTGATCAAGTGCGCAGACATCGGCCACGCTGCGAAAGAGCGGAAGTTGCATGTTCTCTGGTCTTCGCTCATCATCGAGGAGTTTTTCCTGCAGGGCGACAACGAGCGAGCGAACAACTCCGACATCTCTCCGTTCATGGACAGGCATTCTGAAAACAGCGCAAAGGTATGATATCTGCCTGCATTCTATCCTTCATGTGAAATCGTTTTGAGTGCAGAGTTTGACTGATTATATCCTTGCCTTCACAGAACCAAGTGGGGTTCTTCGAGTTCATCGTACTGCCGTTCTACGAAACGGTGTCGCAGGTAGTGTTCGACAGGGACTTCGCCGTGATCCACAACATCGCCAAGCAAAACTATAACTTATGGAAGGAGTCGGACCGGCGGCAGCTCTCGTCCATCGTGGCGATCAAGAACGAGGTGTTCCTGAACGACCACGTGCAGGTCACATAGTTGTTCGTCCCCCACCCTCTCCTCTGTGTGTGTGTGCATGATAGATAGATGACCCCAAGCAAGCCGCTCCCAAGAGCCTTTTTTACTCCAGCCCTTCAATCAAGAAAGAACACCTTCATTTTGATTCTTCCTCCACCCCCAAGCTCCCCCAACTGTGATGCGCATCCATGTGTCGGTTTTGATGTGAATCATCAGAGCCACCAAGTGTCGAAGTGGTGAAATGATGCATTTGAATGTTTTCTTTTTATCAAACTTCCGGTCTCACAAGCGAAAGACAGGACTCTCAAACTACCTAGGAGCCCACCAGCATGCACGACTACAAGCCCTTCAAATAGACTACAGCAGCAGCTGCATGCGCACGACTAGCAAACCAGAACGGACGCACCGACTTACTGGATGTACGTCTTGGCGAGCACGACGGCTTCATCTACGTTCTCTACGGTCTTGGCCTGGCCCGTGGCGTTGAGTGCGTCCTTGCCGCCGCCCTTGCCGCTCATGACCGACATGGCGTGGTTCACCCACTGTCGCGCGTCGAGCTTCTTCGTCTCGACGTGGTGCTGGCTCACCTGCGTGAACGCGGCCGTCTTGTTCGCGTCCGCGTCAATGCTGATGATCATGAAGCTGCCGTTCGGCAGGATCGTGGTCATCGCCTCGAGCATGTCGCGGCCCAGTTTGGCGTCCGTGCCGACATCAAACTTGACGACGACGATCTCCTGGCCGGCCTCCTTGGCCTTCGAGGCTTCCGCCGACGCGTCGCGCACGCCGTTCGCAGCGCGCGCGGCAGCAGCTTCCTTCTTGAACTTCTTGATGCGCTCAACGAAGGCGTCGACCTGCTTTCGGAACTTGTCCTTGGATGGTAGCGAGATCAGCGACACGTCCAGCAGCGGCTTGAACACCGCGACGCTCTCGATCAGTTCGTTGCCTGAGAGCTTGTCGATCGCGTCCAGCTGCGCCTGCAGCGTGGCGGCGCGGGCCTCGGCCTCGCTCGCCAAGTCGCCAGTGTACGCCGAGACACGACGGATGCCCTTGGCGACTGCGCCTTCCTCGTACAGCACAAACTTCTTGGCCTCCTTCGTGTTCTTCATGTGGGTGCCACCGCAGAACTCGACTGAGTACGCGCTCCAGGCGCTGTTCTCGGGGTCCTCAAGCATCGGAGCGATTTCCTGGCCAATCGAGACTACGCGCACAAGGTCTGGGTACGTCTCACCAAAGACTGCGCGAAGACCCTGGATGCGCTTCGCCAACGCCTGTGGTGAGTTTTGCGTAAACACGTCTAGACCCTGCTTGATGATGCCGTCGCAGATCGCCTCCACTTCCGCGAGCTGCTCTGGCTTGAGCGCCTTGTTCGCCGTGAAGTCGAAACGTAGACGCGTCTCGTCAACCAGCGAACCGCGCTGGTCCACGTTGTTGCCGAGCACCTTGCGCAACGCAAAATTGAGCACGTGGGTCATCGTGTGGTTCGGCGCGATCTTGCTGCGACGCGCGTAGTCCACCTGGGTCTGCACCGAGTCACCGACCTTGATGGAGCCGCTCGTGATTGGACCCATGTGCATCACGTACCCCGCGTAGGATTCAACCGAGTCGACCTCCAACGTGAAGTTCGCGGTCGAGAGCACACCCGTGTCGTAGATCTGGCCACCGGCCTGCGCGTAAAACGAGGTCTTGTCCAGGATCACACCGACGCGACCAAAGTCGCCGACCTTGACTTCGTCCACAAACGCCGAGCTCGTCTCGGTCGTCGTGAAGATCGCAGCCACCTTCGAGTCAAGCGTGATGTTCCAGTCGTACTTTGGGAAGTCGTCGGTCGGCTTGATCGCCTTACCGGCGAGCGCGCTCGTCTCGTTCGCTTCCAGCACGAGAGGACGCGCGCCGCTGTTGCCGCCCTTCTTGCGGTCCATCTTCGAGCGCTCGCTTTGGAGACGCATCTGTTCTTCGTAGCCCTTTACGTCGACCGTCATGCCGACCTCTTCGGCCATGATCTGTGTCAAGTCGAGTGGGAAACCCATCGAGTCGTAGAGAAAGAACGCATCTTCGCCTGGCACGACGAGACCGGCGTCACCCTTCGTGTTGGACTCGCGGATCGACTGTGCAATCTTCTTGAAGCGGTCAATGCCCTTGTTCAGCGTACGGCCGAATGACTGCTCCTCGTCAAGGATGATCTCCTGCACCTCCTGCTGCTTGCTCTTGAGCTCTGGGAACGCCTCGTGGAGCATCTCGACGACGACTGGCACAAGTTCGGCCAGGAACCCGATTGGCGCGTTCAGGAATTGCTGGCCGTAGCGCACCGCACGACGCAGGATACGACGAAGCACGTAACCACGACCGTCGTTACTCGGGATCGCGCCGTCCGTGATCGCAAACGTCAGCGTACGGATGTGGTCCGCGACGACACGGTACGCCATGTCGCGCAGTGTCGGGTCCTCAGCGCCGAGCTTGCCAGTGTACTCTTCGGCCTTGGTGGACTTCTGGATCGCAGCAAACAGCGGCGTGAACACGTCCGTGTCGTAGTTAGACGTCTTGTTCTGCAGGATCGATGCCAAGCGTTCAAAGCCCATGCCTGTGTCAACGTGCTTGCTTGGCAGTGGCACGAGCTTGCCGTCCTGCTCGCGGTTGAACTGGATGAACACATTGTTCCAGATCTCGATCACGTCCGGCAGGTCGGCGTTCACGAGCTTCGACGCGTCGCGGTTGCCAATGCGGTCGTAGTGGATTTCCGTGCACGGGCCGCACGGACCAACGTCGCCCATCTCCCAGAAGTTGTCCTTGCAGCCGAACGGCAGCACGCGCTCCGCTGGCAGGTAGTTGAGCCAGAGCAGGCGCGTCTCTTCGTCGGCCGGCAGGTTCTGCTTCTCGTCGCCGCCAAAGTACGTCGCGTACAAGCGGTTGGCGTCGATGCCGTACACCTCCGTGAGCAATCGGAACGACATGTCGACGGCCTCTTTCTTAAAGTAGTCGCCAAAGCTCCAGTTGCCGAGCATTTCAAAGAACGTGTGGTGGTACACGTCCTTGCCGACGTCGTCCAGGTCGTTGTGCTTGCCGCCGGCGCGGATGCACTTCTGCGAGTTCACGGCGCGCGTGAGCTTGGCCATCGGGTGCGACGGGTCCACTTGGCCCAAGAAGATCGGCTTGTACTGGTTCATACCGGCGTTGATGAACAGCAGCGTCGGGTCGTCGAGCGGCACCACGGGGCACGACGGGTAGAACGTGTGCGGGGACACCGGGTGGTTCTTAAAAAACTCCACGAACGTCTGGCGGATGCGCGTGGCTGGCCATTCGTTGCTAGAGTCTGAGTTCGTGGCCAATGTGGCGACCTGCGCCTCGAGGGCGGCGATGCGGGCTTCCGTCTGCGCCATTCCTGTTTCCAGCCAAGCAACGCGCTGCGTGAGCTCACTAGCCATCCAGATTCAGTAGAGAGAGTGTGTGTGTGTATGTGCTACTGGCAGATGCATAGAGAGAGCGAAGCAGGCGGGGGCTTACGTGCTGCTGCGTCTGCTTCTTTCTTTCTCGTGATCTGCTGGCTGGAGCTCTTGGCTCGTGGGGCGAATCGGAGAATGAGTGAGGGGCGAAAGGCTCGAGATGGATGGATCTGAAAAAGAAAAAACGTGTGGAGCTTCCTTGGTGGAGGTTTTCAGCCAATGAGATTGAGCAAAGAAGGTTCTTCAAGTGGAGAGGAGGGTTGGAATTGGCGGAAAATGCGGGAGTGAGGTTTTCAAGCCAGGTGGCCAGCAACAAGCGGACGTTTGTTTGGTGATGAGCTCGGCGTCATTCCGATCGACTGTGGATGAATGAATCGGCTCTGACTGATGTGTGTGTGTGGGAGGGGGTGTGTGATTGACTGCCTGACTATGGAGGTTGGCTGCGCAGCGCATCAACGGAAGCGACGCCGTGCAACGTGCCGCATTGTTTTACTTTGCGTGTGGGCATCATTACTTAGTATGTGTGGGCCGGTGTTCTTCTGGTGGATCGGATTTTGGTTCTTGTGGCTGGGAAGTAACCACCAACTGAGCATTCTACGATCCTAGACGGTTGGTCCCAAAGGAACTTTGCAGCTAACGCCCGCCTCGCAGTTGCATGTTAAATACTACCAGCAACCAGGACAACAAATATTCATTTCGAGGATAGAAACGACCGCGTTCAGTCGGTGCTCAGGTGCGCATAGGATCGTTTCAGTTCATTGCCTCTCCTGGTGTGCGTTCTCACCTTGTGATCAAGGTGACGCACCGCACTCGAACGAGTGCGTTCACCTGGCTCTAGATGCTGGAGAACCATGTCTTGACGATAGCAATCTTGTTCGAATGTCGCGGAGCTATTGAGGTTCAGCTGGAAGACCGGTCGTGTGGCGACCGACTGACGCGTTGCTCTCTCGGTTGCTCACTGGTGCTGCTACTTGTAGATGGATGAGGGGGTTCTCACTGCTCGCGGTGGGTTATGACCTGCTCTGTGAAGTGGGTTGTGCTTGGGTTCTGATAGAAACAGTCTTCAGAAAGAAACACACTCCTTACGTTACTCCTGTCCAATGTCCCATGATGTTGGTTGGCTAGTGAAATGCTGCGAGTGTCATCGACTCGTGGGCAACTGTAAGCGAGCAACGCGTTCTGGACATGATCTGGACTGTTTCTATGGAATATAAAATGCTGAAATATATACTACCGCAAGGCACACAATAACCCCCTGGTATTTTGCGATGAGGAGCAGCTTTGTGTAGCAGTATGAAACCTCGTGTAGATATAAATTTATTTTGAACCCATTGGGGTATCACAGAACGGATGCATGCGTACGGTACACCTAGCACGCGTGGATAGAGCCAACGGACTCATGGCAGCCACTACTTTGTGGCTTGTCTTGACTCTCAATGCTGCTTACAGACCTCATGCTATTCTTGGAGCCGGTAGCTGTGTAGTCTTGCTTCGTTGTTGGACGAAGGAAGTCTGACTTTTTATACAATCTGGTTTGATGTTGAGCAAGAAGTGAGCATATTGTCTGTGTGGGTGGGAGCAATGCGTGAGAAGAAACGGCATTGTGAGTGGAGGATTGTTGTGTGCCCTACGGTATTATGTAGGGTTTATGTGTCTCACATACTTTATCTCATTCCCAGGTTTTCCCATACGCAGGGATCCACATTCTCCCGTTTGAAAATTGGCGCCAGTTTGTTTTTCCCATTTCCCATTTCGCGCAGTGCTGATCTGATAAGAAGCAAGAGTCATGACGCTCTTGGAGCAGCAACAGGAGCCGCCCACGAAGAAGTCCAAGAAAACGCTCATGGCTTTCCGCACGGAACACGCGGAGCGCTTTGGCCTTCGCATCGCAGTGCGCGATCCGGACGACGCGGCACACGTGACGTCGTGCGTGTGCCGCTTCTGTGAGGCGTTCGGCCGCGAAGACAGCAGCAACAACAGCAACGGTAACAGTGGCCAGGAGCAGCAGCAAGAAGATCCAGCGAGCGAGCGCCGAACGAGACGCAAGACTCAGCGCACCAAGTTCTTCAAGACGTTCCGCACCGACCTCTACACGCAGCACCTGCTCAAGGAGCACCCGTGCAAATGGGACGCGTATCAGCAGCTGCGCAGCGAGAGCGACAAGCAAAACTTCTTCGGAGGCGCCAACTGCGACCTGACTTTCGACATCAAGGCGTCGATTGTGGAAACGATCATCACTGGGCTGCTGTTCGATCCAGATAGTGTGGGCGGCGCCGCGTCGCTTACGCGCGCACTCAACGTATTTGAACCCAGCAGCAGCGGAAAAAGCGGGTATGTCACGCGTATCAAGACACCCAAGCGATTCTCGCTGCTGGTGGGGGTTGTGGCGACTGGCGTATCGTTCCGCCACGCTACGCGCATTTTGGAGACTGTGGCTGACGAGACTGGACTCGCATGCTTTGAAGATTGCGATAACGTCGAGGCGTCCAACTACGTGCGCGTCGCATGCGCCGTGACGCTGCAGCAGCTGAGCGATGTGCTTGGCTCTCTTACTGGGTTTTCCCTCGCGTTGGACTCTGTTACTGAGCATAGAGCATCGTATCTCGACGTACGTGCGCGCTTCGCGGTCCAAGGCGTGCTCTACAACTTCCACTTGCTCACACTGCCCCTGCACACGCACCACAATGAACGCATGGTGTTCGATGTGCTCGTCGAGTTTCTGGATGCGCTTTACGCTCCATGGAGAGACATCCTGGTCGGTGTCGCTGTCGATGGTGCTGACACGATGGCAGCGCGCATTCGTGGGCTGGCGACACTGCTTGAGCGTGAAGCTACTACTGGACGCAAGCTGCTGCGTGTGTGGAGTGGATTCTCCCAACTCGATCATATCATGGCGCAGGTCTGTCAAGCTCCACTTGGCGGAACTTTCTGCAGCACCATGACTGCGCTGATCGGGTACCTGCGTCGCCAGCCAACTCTGCTAAAGCAAATGCAGACGACGCCTCCAAAAGCCGCTGATACTACTGGCACCTCGGGCTTGTTGTCAATCGAACAGAGTTGTAGCTGGCTAACAAGAAACATCATCGAACTCCAGACCCACTTCGAGATCACGAGACCGCCATGTGCCCCGATGAAAAGCTGGTGGGTGTTGCTGTTCACAGTGCACAGTTTTGTGCGTGAGGCGAGCGCCGTGATTGCTCGATTGCAAGGATCAACGATGTCAAGCGTCTCCGAAGAGCATGCTGCTATCCACAGACTTGTTTCCACGTACTGCCGCATGACAAAGATGGCGGGTCCACTCTCAGAAGCTGAGCTTGCCTCGATCGATCGATCTTGCCACGAAGTGTGCGGACAGTTCGTGTTAAGCCATGCAGACGCGTTTGCGCACATTGAGCGCGACTTGGATGTGTGGGTTGTCCAAGCTCTTGCACAGTTGAACGCCGAGGAAGTGCGCCTTTTGGGTATTTCTGTCGCGAAACTCTTCGTGCAAGGCGCAAGCAGTGTCTACGAGATTGTAGCAGCAGCAGCAGGCGATCCTGACTCAGCGAGCAGCGACTACTACGATGAGCCGCCTTCCTCAGCAGCACTGCCTGCGGAACTCGTGAAGATGGACATGCGCGCGTTCAACGAACTCCTCTCAGAGCATACTCCGCGCTTGTCGAAGCGCCTTTCCGCCACGAAAATTCACAAGATCGCCCAGGACTTTGCGGCGTTGCGGCGCGCGTACACAAACGAAGAGATTTCCATCATCGCATTCGACAAGAGCGCGGATCCAGCGAGCAGCTATAACGACTCGTGGGCTGCCATCGGTGAGCATTTTCCCGACCTGCGCAGTTTCTGTGGCGACTTGGCGTCGACATTTCCATGTGCATCTATTGCGAGTAGTGCTCGTGGCAGAAAGGGTGAGGAGAGCGCTGAGCTGTCTGTCATCATCGGTCGGGAGCGAGATGCGTTCCAACAGCGGCTCACCAACTTCGCGGTCGAAGGCGTGCTCCAGTGTAAACAGTACGCTCAACTCGTTCGGCTCGCAGACAGCTTGAAATGAGGTGGGAAGCTGTCATCTTGTGCTCCCATTTTTGAGTCTGCAAAGAGTCCCCATGCCAGGCTTGTTACTGGAGCGTCGGTGTAATGTCTCGTGTCTTACTTAAGAGCTCACCGCTCAGTTTGATATGATATGTCTGTACCTCCATCCAAAATTCACCTCCAGACACTAGTATAACATATAAAATCTCTGGAATGTTCACGCTTTATGAGTGAGTATATTGGCGTTGGTCGCGAACCAATGCCGTGTTCACAGCTGAGAGGGAAGAAACCAATAGGAAAATCGTCGTCACCCAGCAAATGCATGAACCCAGTCGCCACAGAATCACGCCATGTCCATATGGTGGACAGTGCTGGGAGGTGAGTCAAATCATATCATCATCCTTAAAAGCCTTCAACGAGACCTGTGACTACAGCGAACGATTCCGAATGGGGCAACTGGGTAATGTGTCATCAAGCAAGTGAGTGTTCACCTGGGCGGTACAAAACCAGGTTCCTTCACTGGTAGGTAGCACTTTAACATTGTGTCGGTGTTCGTTTCGAACCAATCGGCTCTTTTATTCTCATCGAAGAGCGAGTGCCAGCGGGAAAACGAATTCGAGTGGAGCGTCAAGTGACTTTTTCCGTTCTGATGTTCGCGGGGCTTTACTGCTGTTTGTAGACGCCAAGCACGCACTGCGCATCGTCTCGTCCGTTGCATTCACATGAACGAAAGAGAAACCCCAAGAAGCGCTCTCCATTTTGGCGCTAACTGCGTTGTAGAACAGTTCCACTTCGTCTTAGTGAATCATTACGGCGTGACGCGAGTACAAATACATTTGTGACATCCAGTACTCCGCCACCAGCTCGTCTTTTGTTGGTGTTCTTGTATTAAAGTCTATCTCAGTTAATAACGACTATGGTTTTTTTTTGAAATGTTGAACCTTATGACGATTTAGCGGGAAAATGTTGAGAATTTATTAAACTGGGTATCTTGACGTTATTTGAGTTCCATCTGGGTAGAAAACAATGCTGTATTGATGAAGTTGCTGGATACGAAAAAAATTATCAGT
>JALBZD010000501.1:0-24168 GCA_038050675.1 Globisporangium cylindrosporum | reverse complement strand
ACCCACCGCTTATCGCTGTTGGTGCGCCTCTTCTGTAATATAAATTCTTCGTCCTGGAGATGACGCGCGATGTCCTCGATGCACGCAAAGACGGACAGCGAGCTCTGCAGCGAGTCCTGGAATGCTGCGTTGGACGCCCCAGTCATTGAGGCACTACCGCTGATATTGCTGTCGAGACTGGCGCTCGAGTCGCTGTTGCTAACATTGTTGTTGGCGCGGTCAATTTCATTCTGGAACACTGGCAACCGCGTCGTGAGTCGCTTGAGAATGGCGAAGCACTCGAGCAACGACGAGAGGTCCTGGCGCGGGTCCTTGAGCTTGAAGAGCGTCTTGGCGAGCGATAGCAGCGCGCAGTGCTCGCGCACCAGGCGACAGATCTCGGAGCCCAGATCTACTTGTGGAGAATTCGAAACGCCACCACCATTCCGGATCCGACTGCTTTTCCGTCTTTGACGTAATTTCGCGGTTTTGTGCACCCAGTACGCGGCCTCTGAGATGATCCGATGGTAATCGTTCATCACAAGCGAGATGTCCATGAGCGACTCGGCCAGTGGCGAGGCCGAACCTGTTAATGGGTCGCCAAAGTCGAAGAACCCTGGGTTCCCTCCTTCTCCGCCATCGGCATCGCCGTCCGGATCGATCAGGCCGCTTTGCTGCTGCTGCTGTTGCTGGAGTTCAAGCTCCAATTCGTCAAGTGAGAACGGGACTTCGATCTGAAGTTTGTCGTCTTCGCTGTCAGTCTCCCCGCTCTTTAGTCTTAGTGAAGTCGTAGGCGTGGACGCCCGCGTGAGGGACCGAAAGAGACTCAGGCTCTCTTTGCTGCTCGTGTTGCTCTGAGAGCCTGTGCTCTCGGTGGCTGCTGCATTATCACCTTCACATTCTTCGTCGAGAATGTTCTGCGCAAAGTCTGTCATCAAGTGGAGCTCGTCCAGGAACGTGAGCACCGTCGACACTTTTTGCTGGATGCTCGCGTCCAAGCCGCTCGGTAAGGAGGGAGTGGTGGACTGGGAAAACCGACTGCTACTCCCAGGCTGGAGATCAAACCCCTCGACTGATGATGCACTGACTGACGATGGCGACGATGCGGTGCTGGAGCTCGGCAGGAACGAGTCAAAGTGGTGCAGCACCCGCATCAGATCCTGGAGGCTCGCTAGGATTTCCCCAGTATTCGCATCAAACCCTGGTGGCCCACCACCACTGCTGTTATCAAGCGCACTCAACCCCAGGGTTTGCCTGCAATCAGTAATGAAGCGAGCTGATTTGCGCACAAAGTCGAGAATGCCAACACTCTTTGAAGAGAGCGCTGGTTGAGAATTCGCTTCAGATGGCTCGGTGTTAGGATTCGAGAGGTGATATACACTCATCGCAGCTTTAAAGCCCGTAGACAGGACCTCAAACTCCGAGATGAGTGACTTCAGGTCTGCCAGTGTCTGGAACCGCTCGGTTTGTCCGGTGGCGTGTCGCGCCAGAGCCAGGATCTCGCTGATCAAGTCCAGGAGCGGGTTGAAATCCTGGATTTTTGAGAGCTGGAGTCTCTCCGAGCTCTCTGTAGCGCGCTGCATGAGTTTTTCGTGAATTGATGAGATATCAAGTAGTTGTTGGCAACGGGCGCTCTGGGTTTCAGATTTCAAGAGCCCCAGGCTCTCTAGCAGCTCTGCGTGGGTCTCCAAACTCTGGATCAGTGTTTCTAGGGCTGGAAACTCGGTAAATCCAACGTCTTGACCACCAGAACTTTGGCTTGCTCTTTGAAGAGGTCCACAAAATGTTTCCTGAACGTGGTTCACAAGCTTCTTGTGCTCGTTGAAGATGCTGATAATCTGGCTCGACAATTTCAAATCATATCCCTCACGTTCATCATCAGCGCGTTGTCGCTGTTCGCCAAACAGCTCACTGTGTTTGACTGCAATTGCCGCAAACTCCTCCAGCCGGCCGCAGACAGCGCTGACACTCAGCACGAGGTCCACACCAACGCCACTGCCACCTCCGACACTCGACTTCTTGGCTCTCTCACCTCTCGTCTTTGCTCGCGGGAGCATCACCGCGCAGCGCATCTTGAAAAAACCCTTGAGGCACTCGACAAAGTCTTCCTCTGAGTCTAGTTGGAAACCAGCGATCTGCGCGCGGTCCATCTGGTACACTTCCCACAGGTGCGTGTCAATCTGCTGGCGGAAAAACGCGAGCAATTGATCGCTCGACTGGGGACTCAGGCTGCTGTTTGCCGCCTCATGCAGCAAATTGAGTTCTACAAGGATTCAGTTCACCCACAGAGGTTAGTTCGCAATGTAAGCCTCGACAGAGCTTCAATTGTGAAAGTGTGCAAGAATACATAAAGTAAGACAGTTTGTTGACTTACCTTTCCGGACATTGTCAATCGTCGCGGTCCTCGCCGCCACCAGTTGCGCGCTCTCGTCCAGTTCCTGCTCCGTTTGCTCGCATTTGCGCTGTAACTGCGCGATTTGGTCCTCGCAGATTGTGATCCTCTGCTTGGCGTCTTCGAGCTGCTGCCCCTTGGTCGTCAAACGCACCTGTGCCTCGCTGAGGGCACCGAGCTGCTGCTCATCCCTCAGGTTCGCACTCTCGACGATGCTTTGAAGGTTTTTGAGGTGCTCCTCCGCGAGGCGCAGGCGACTGAGCTCCGCCTCGCGCTGCGTGGTCTCGGCTAAAGTCTCCACCTGTTTCTCAAAGTCCTGCGCGAGCATAGTCTTTGAGGCCTCTAGGTCTCTTAATCGAGCGTCGAGCTCGATTTTATGAGCTTCTTGAGCGCGCTCGAGCTGTTCCAAGTGAGCTTTCTCGCGCTCGCTCATATTCGACTCCACGACATCGAGTTGCTCTTCGAAAACGGCGATTGCTGTGGCGTGTTCTTGCTTTAGGCGCTCGATCTCTTCAGAATGAGCGGTTTGGAGCGCACTCAGAGCTGCGTCACGCTGTTCAATGAGCTTTACTCGCACGTTCTCAGCTTCGTTCATCTTGACAAAATAGTCTTCAGTCATCCGCTTCGGCTCGTCTTCAACACCAGCGAGTCTGTCAGTTTGAGCCTCCATTTGACTGGTGGACGACGCTCGTACCTCGCACAGTTGGCTCTCGTACTCGACACAGAGAGCACTTTTCTGCTCCTCAAAGGCTTGTAAAGTCATTGCAACTTCTTGCTCTCGAGCATCAAGTTTTTTTTGATATTCCAATCCGAGACTCACGATCTCCTGGTTCTTGGTCAGCAGCTCATGCTCCGAGTCCTTCAAGTCCTTCAGGTGGTCGGCAGTCTCATCCTTAAGCGCTTGCTCCAGGTTTCGAACTTCACTCTCCAGTTTCGAGCATCTCGAGCCCAGTACTTGGGTTTCTGCTGCAGAGCTGCTCAGTTGAGCCTCTAGACCGTTCATTTGGGTTTGAAGTTCCAAAGCTTCCTGGGTCTTCAGTGTATACTTGCTCTGTAGGCTCTCAAGCGCGTCCTTGCGTGCCTGCAACTTGTCTGCTGCATTACTCAGTTGCTCTGTAAACTGCTGCTTCGCGCCGCCGAGCTCGCTGACTATACGCTTAATGCTGTCGGTCATCTCCAATTTCTCACCTGAAAGAGTAGAGGTGAGCTCGTCTTTCTGCTTCCTCAACGCCGCGATGTCGCCCTCTAGAGTGGCGTTGCGAGCACTTTGGCTCTCGAAATCGCTCTTCAAAGCCTCAATTTCGCTTGTGAGATGCTGCTTCTCCATTTTGAGCTCCTCCAAAGTCACACTTAGTGCCGCAGCGCCCGCCCTCGAGGCCTCACTCTCGAACCGCAGCTTGTCGTGCGTGCACGCGAGCGCGTGCTCGTACTTGTTGATCGTGGTCTTGAGCTCTTCGATCTCGTGTTTCGCGCGCTCAAACTGGGTTTCCATCTCTTGATACAGGGCAGTAGACGCATTGAGCTCCTGAACCCGGTTCTCGAGGCTCTGAAGCTGCGATTTCTGGGCTTCAATTTCCTTCTTGCTATCGCTCAAACGCAATTCGACGCCTTCAAAATGACGCACGAGCTCCTTCGTGGCCCCCAATTGAAGGAACAGCAAGTGCTTCTCTGCGCGCATGCGCTCGTCCTTCTCGGCCGACGTCTCCGCGAGCACCCGCAGAAAACGCGTCTGGAGATCTTCGCAGTACATCAAATGGTGCTCCTGCTTCTCGTGGAGGCTCGGGACGACCACCTGCGTCACGTTATTGAGTTGGATCTGCGCGCGCTGCCTCTCATCCACCGCAAGCTGCTTCTCCTTGGCCGCCACGAGCAGCAGCTGCTCTTTCTCTAACACCAGCTCGCAGGTCTTACGAGCATCGTCGGCATTCTGAGTCGCCTCGAGCTTGAGCAAGTGGATGCGGCGCTGGGCTTCGTCCACCTGGTGCTGGCTGAGCGCTAACGTCTCCTCTAGCCGGGTGGTGGTTTGCTGGTAAAAGTCGTTCTTCTGCTTGAGCTCGCTCTGGGATGCGCGCAGGCGGCTGATCTCGCCGTTCTTAAGCTCCATCTCGCCCTCCATGTGCTCCAACTGAAGCTTCATGTCCATCTGCAGGCGCTTCATCTCGAGGCGCATGTTCTCCATGCCCAGCCGCATGCGCTCGATCTTCATCTCCGTGTCCTCGATGATCTCCTCCTTATGGTACATCGACTCCTCCACCTGCGAGAGCTTGCCCGACTCCTTGCGCAGCGCGGCCTTGGTGTCCTCGAGTTCCTTGGCCTTGGACGAGAGCGTCTCGGCCGTGAGCTCGAGGATCTCCGTCTTCTGGTTCACGTTCTTGACCGAGTCCAGTAGTGCGTTGCGCAGTCGCTCGGCCTCGTCGTCGCGGCTCTTGATCACAAACGTGAGCTCCAGGATCGTGTTCGCCTTCACCTGGCGGTCCTCAATCGCCGTTTGCAGCTCTCTTTTGGTCGCCTTCAAAGCTGTGAGGGTGCTACAGAGCTTCTCTTGAACAGCAAACATGCGAGCTTCTTTCTCGCAGTCGTCCATCTCCTTGCGAGCCACGAGCTGCTTGCTCTGGTCCACAAAGCTGGCATGTTTGGCGTTGAGGACCGCCAGTTGACTCTGGAGTACCTGAATCTGGTTCTGGCGAGCTTTGAGCTCCGCATCTTTCGCCTGAACCGTGTCCACAAATCTTTTCTCCTGGTCGCGGATCACGGCCTCTAGCTGGAGAGTTTTTACAGCGTGAACCTCGCGAAGCTGCGCAGTGCTGAGCTCCAGAGCCTTCACGGTCGTGTCGAGGCGCTCTTGGCTCGTGCGTTTGAGCGAGTCAATCTCGGTCTCGTACGTGAGCGCCACGCGATCGCGTTCGCGCTTCCCTTCTTCTTTCAACAGCGTGAGCTCGCTTTCGTACTTGTCAACGAGGCCCTTCTGCGTGCTCGTCGCTTCGTCTTTCAGGCTCGAGACCTCGCTTTTGTGCGACTCAATTGCACTCGCGAGCTGGCTTTCATAGGAACCCACTGTCTCAAAGAGCTCCGACTTGGCTTTTGACTCGAGGTCCTCGATTTGCTGTGCGTGCGAGCTCTTGAGTGAGCTCACAGTCTGGCTCATAGCACTATTCATCGCCTCACGTTCGCTGGTGTGCCGCTCAACCAACTGTTGGGTCTCGGTTGTGGACCTGGAATTCGTGGCCTCAATCTCACTCTGTAGCGCTGTCGTCTCGAGGATGCGCTGGTCATTCATTCTCGTGAACTGCTCCTGTTGCACCATGTGGAGCCTTGCAATTTCCTGCTCCGCGTCGCTCACCAGCTGCGTTTTCTCCTCAACGAACTGAGTTTGGAGCTTATCGAGCTCGTACTCTTTGCTCGCCTGGAGTTCTTGGAGCTCTCGCGTGAGCTTCTCCGTCGCATCTGCGAATTGCGACGCCAATGCCTCTCGCAGTTGTCGGATCTCCTCGGCGCTTGAATTCTGTAGTTCCTCGTATTCGGATCTGGATTTGAACTCCAGCGCGGCGTACTCTTTCTGAGACTTCGCTTGCAACTCTTCGTATTCCGCTCTGGAGCTGGACTTCGCCATGTCGAGCTCTGCTTGCGAGGCCTTTTTCAGAGCGCCGATCTCGCTCTTCCAGGACAATTCCAGCGCCTCGCGCTCGCTCTGAGTCGATTCTCTCAGGTTCGCCAGCTCGATTGCTGCTTCCTGCTGCGCCTGAGCCAACTGAGCCGCAGAGGAAGTCTGGAGCTGCTGGAGCTCGTCCAGACACGTCTTCTCCATAGTATTGTATTTGTGCTCGAGCTCTTCGACGTGGCTGCGAAACTGGGTCTTGAGCGCCTCGTGAGCGTGAGCGTGAGCGTACTGCAGCTCTAATTTTTCCGCCTCGTGGGCTTCCACGAGCGCGAGTTTCTCGTTGGTACCTTGGTTGAAGACCTGGTCCAGTTGTTGGGACCTAGAGATAATGGATACATACGCGACAAAGTTGTTAGGGATCACAACACTGTATCTAGGCAATAGACCTGGTCGTCCAGAACGCACATTTTGTCCTTGACGCTCTCTTGTTGCTCATACAGCGTTGCAATATCCTTAGCGAGTCCAGCTAGGGCAGACCTGAGAGAGAGTGAGAGCCAAACAATACACTCCAAGTTAGTCTAGCAAGAGCAATATGTAGAGAGAGACATTGTCGCAATGACGTACGTGGTCTGCTCGAAGCCGTCCGAGAGCTGCGGGAGTTCCTCCTGAATGCCCTCGATGTGCTGGCTCGCGGTCCCTGAGACCTCAAAGAACTTGTCGTTGTCCGCAATGAGCTTGTCCAGGTCGATGCGGTAGAGCTCGTCGGCCGCGCGCAGGTTCTCCTCGACCGACTTGAGGCGCGCGGGCATGCTTTTCACAGAGTTCGCAGTGTCGCTCTCAGCGTTCCCAGACACACCAAGAGCTACACGCTCTTCAAGCTCTTGCACCTGTCGTGACGCAACGAAGAACGGCTCGAGATGGGACCCCATGGGACTGCGAGGTGTGCACCATGCGGCCTTCGCGGACGGTCCGCCGAGGAACCCTCCACCTCCTCCAATATCGCTGCGAATCGTCGGTGAGGTCTCCGATTCTATAGAGTTGGCTACTCGATTGCTTCCTGAAGACGGGCGTCGTGGCGGAGGCGGGAAGAACGCGGGGATCTCGCGTGCCTGTGGGGAGATCGCCATCGCGAGCGACGAGCCATTGACGATCTCTAGACTGCCATTGCTGTTGCTATTGTTGTTGTTGCTTGTAGTTGCTGCAGGCTCGCCTCCGCGGCACTCGATCTTAGGTAATATAGTCCCTGTTGCAGTGGCTTGAACAGGTACTAAAGACGGTGGAGGGATCGGTCGTGGGACTTTCGAGGTCCCTGCTGCTGCTGCGTGTGGCTGGTTGTTGCTGCTGCTCGGGGCAGCCTTAACCTTGCGCGGAGGCTGAGCGCCGGGCTTCACAGAGGCGCCATACGGGGACGCCCTTGCGCGATGTGAGTCCGCCATGCTGTTTGCTGCACGAGCTTAGTGACAAGCAGGCAGGTAAGGCAGGCGGTGGTGGGCTCAATCTGCGGCAGTAGTGGATCTCCTAATTCACGCCTCGCTAGAGTCGCATTGATCAGTCAGTCACATTGGGAGGTTACAAAACGACACCCCACGTGATGTCGTTGTTCAAAACTCGATAGAGACTCATTTGGACTCGAATTAGACAGACAACCCGTGGATCTATTATGTTAGCCTACCAGCAGGTCCTACAAATCCAGCCTGAAGTTGTGGAATACGTTGGTGGACGAGTTGTCGCTTTGCATGCCGAACCTGACAAAGTCGATTGTATAGATGGAGGAGGCACGATAGATCTAGATCGCATTAGTGAGAAAGTTACGATATACAAAGAAGAGCTCTACACTTATAAGCCTCTCTGCTACCTCAGTTATTGGAACGACGCAGTCGTACACAAGCTGTTATACACATGGTGGTGATGGAAGCGAAGGACGGCTGTTGGGCTGTGTGCTGAGAAGGATGATGCGATTGCGTCGTATGGAAGCTTTTTAAACGACACGGTGGTCGTTCTGAGAGGCTTCTTTTCCAACAGAGAAAGAAAAGCAGCGCGTGTTGTTGGCATTTGCCATTTGATGCTTCACCATGTTTTGCAATCTGATGACGGCGACGGTTGAAGATCCCGTCATCTCTGGGCGTGGAAGAAGAACAAAGATGTATGTACGCTTTTCTTCATAAATACGCGCTGTTGTGTTTGCATCATGCGTACTTGTGCGAGCGGTAAATGTACTAATCACGCAAACTGTCGTCAGGTCACTTTGCACCCTGTTTTGATAATGTTGAGTATGTGGGTGGAACTTGACTCGCATCCTCGACTGACACGTGTGAACCCGAGAGTGACGGGCTCTGGCGTTGAGGCGCTCAGCGAGATAGCGAGATAGCGAGACAGCGAGAGCTGCACCAGCGTCCAGTCACTCGTGTGCGTACGTGGCGCTCTGATTGATGAGCCTGAGCCTGAGAATGAGCATCTTCCTGATGTTGAAGGCGCGAGTGCTGAATATTTCAGCCCAGCTCGTAGCTTCAAGATGGCTGGAGGAGACGCCAGCCAAGATCCACCATCTCCCTTGCCACTCAGAAGCTTCATGTTCGCGGAACAAGGTGAACTTAGCATCTCAATATACAAAACACGATGCAATCGGCTTTGTCTCGCTGTCCCAGAAAGATACGACACGTGGCTTTCAATCTTACTACACTTGATCTTAGTATGCAGCGGACCTTGCCGCGGCGCTTCCACGTGGCGATCCAATTGCTATTATTTGAGGCTGCACTTTCTCACTGCACTAACTATCTGCGGAAATAGAGCTTTCAAGTGCAATTTGTGCTTCACTATGAAAAGTATATCTTTTGGATAGATACTTGGCGAGCGCTGAAACAGCAACAACTAACTGGGGGGAGGGAAGGAAAGGGAAAAAGCATTGTGGACAATGCGCTCATTCCGCATTTCGACTGCTTCCCAAGAGACCTCTGCTCAAGTGAAAGCAAGCTACTCAAGATGCTGGCCAAGCGCTTCATGAAGGCCTTTGCGCTGCTCGTCGTCGTCGTGTTCGTCGCGACCGTCTCGGGCGCCACGTTCGAGGAGGAGGACGACGTGCTCGTGCTCACAGACGACAACTTTGACGACGCGATCGCGCAGCACGACACGCTGCTCGTCGAGTTCTATGCGCCATGGTGCGGCCACTGCAAGAACCTCGCGCCGGAGTACGCCAAGGCCGCGAAGGCGCTCCTGGAGCAGGACCCACCAATCCGCATCGCCAAGGTCGACGCCACCGCGCAGACCAAGCTCGGCGAGCGCTTCTCGATCCAGGGCTTCCCAACGCTCAAGTTCTTCAAGGGCGACGTGGACGCGATCAAGGACTACGATGGCGGCCGCACGTCGGACGAGATCCAGAAGTGGGTGCTCAAGAAGTCTGGCCCAGCCGTGAAGATCATCGAGACCACCGCCGAGTTGGAGAAGATCAAGGAGGATAACGTCGTTGTTGTGTTCGCTGTGATCGACGCCGCTGAGGGTGACGCCCGCAACATCCTCGAGAAGGTCGCTGACGCTACGGACCTCGCGATTGTTGTCGCATCGACCAAGAAAGATATCACGGAGGACGCCGCGGACGTGAACAAGCTCGTAATTTTCAAGCAGTTCGATGAAGGCAAGAACATCTACGACGGCGAGTTCACCCAGGAGGCCATTGCTACTTTCGTTAAGGGCAACTCGAAGCCACTGGTGATCACTTTCTCGCAGGAGAAGGCGCCAATGATCTTCGGTGGTGACATCAACGAGCACGTGTTGGTCTTTGCTGACACCACGAAGGACCACATCCCTGCTCTGGAGACGGCTCTCAAGGTCGGTGCCAAGGAGAACAAGGGCAAGTTGCTCCACGTGATCGTACCGTTCACAGAGACCCGCATCGTTGAGTACTTCGGTATCAAGGAGGAGGACCTCCCAGTTGTGCTCGTTGTGAACATGGGTGCTGGCATGAAGAAGTACTCGTTCACTTACTCTGGCGAGGACCTCGTTGCCAAGCTCGAGACCACTTTCGGTGACGACCTCGCGGCGTTCGAGAAGGCGTACTTTGCTGGCGAAGTCACCCCAACCCTCAAGTCGGCTGAGCCAACGGACGACAGCGAGGAGGCTGTCAAGGTCATCGTCGGCAAGCAGTTCACGGAGCGTGTGATCAACACTGACCAGGACGTGCTCCTTGAGTTCTACGCGCCATGGTGCGGCCACTGCAAGTCGCTTGCGCCAAAGTACGAGGAGCTCGCCGAGAACTTCGCGGACGTCAAGTCGATCATGATCGCCAAGATGGACGCGACCGAGAACGAGGTGGATCACCCAGGCGTCGACGTCAAGGGCTTCCCAACGCTGCTCTTCTTCCCTGCCAAGGACAAGCAGAACCCGATCGTGTACGAAGGTGCCCGTGATGTTGAGGGCATCACCGAGTTCTTGAAGAAGAACGCGCAGAAGTTCGAGCTGGACGGCGCCGATCACGGCGTGGAGCACGAAGAATTGTAGATGTGTCGCTCGCTCGGCCTTGCGTTTACAACATCAGTAAACCAGTCTGCCAAGAAAAATGGAGCAACAAGTGAGATGAAGGCGAACGATGAGGTTAGCATTTTGATAGGGAACGCTTATTTTTTATATTGATTGCTCTCGCTTTGCGCTTACAATTTGACAGATGTTCATCGTGCTTCGCAGTTGTGTGTTTGCTTCCGATTTCTCGTTCATGAATGCGCTGCTTCTTCTTTGAGTTACTTGCCTATTACTCTGCTGGTGGTGTGCTGCAGGTCTCTCCAACAAATGCGAGAACGTTTGCCCGAGTGAAGCTGCGAAAATTGTACTGGATCGGACCTCCTCGTCTACCGCTTGGGAACACGTAAATGCTGGGCAATCGCGAGAAGTCCAGGTGGAATGGTGTGATATCAACTTCGTCCACGTCCACCTTGGCGAAGATAATCGGTTGGGCGCTGCGATCGGCATCGAGTGCGTCAAGCGCGTCGATCGTGAGATGCGCGACCTCCTCGAACACTTTGGCGAACGCGCGACACCCATAGCAGCGCGGCGACGAGAAGCACACGACCACGTGCTTGCGCTCATACTGCTGCTGGTCGAGCACCCAGAGCGCGCTCGAGACGTTCATGATGTGTGACTGCTGCCTCCGGATCTCCCACGGCGAGAGCGTGTGATCCGCCCACACGACTTCACGAAGGAGGCGCGAAGGCTGCTGCTCATCATCAGCGGTGATGATCGCATCGCTGGAAGTTGTAGAAGCCGGAGAAGCACTGACGACGGTATCTTCGAAGCCAGGACTGTCGTCAACAGCCACATCTACGTCGACATCGCCATCAGCTGTCTGAAAAACTGGCGGGAACTTGGTTGCGAGCAGCTCACCAAGAGAATCCAAGAACTGTGACGTCTCCAGTGCAGCAATGAGCTCCTGACCAAACAGCGGGAATCGGAATGGCGGGTCCGCCACGTTCTCTATAATCAGCACGATGGGCACGTGGTGATCTTTCACAAACATGGCGTCGCGCAGCGCCGTCTCCTGCTTTGGTACATACACAAAGCGCAGCGCGAGCGCGCCGCCGATGGTGCTGGCATACTGTTGCGCGAGCTCTTCAGCCTGGGTCATCAACTTCTCATGGTAGCCCAACTCAGATGTCGCGTCTGAGAAGAGCAGCACGTGTGCCGCAGCTCGACCATCGAACAGGAACCCCGAGAACTCGTGCATGTACGTGGACACGAGACTGTACTTGTTGAGCTGTAGGAAGCTCACGACGCGGCTCTTCTTCCACGGACCCGTGTACAAAATCCGCGTGGCGCCAAAGTCCCGGAACACCACGACCGACGGAATCTGCTGCCTTTCGTCTTCAGTATCGAGCAGCGCGCGGTTCGCGCTCACCGCGTACATGGAGATGGCTTGAGCGTCCGTCTGTGCGAGCGAGATTGCGTCAAAGTACGGCTGCGTGTCGCGTCCGTCGACCACGATGAGCACCACGAACGGGTGAGTTGCCACGAGCGCGTCCAGCGCGGCGCGGTCATGTAGGATTGCCACCTCTTTTTGCGGCTGCTCGAGCATGAACCGCTGGAGCTCGGCGCTTGTGCGTCCGCTCGTATAGGTATCAATATCAGCGTCATCGAGAGAGCACCCAGCAACAATAGAAGTGGAGCTTGTCGTGGTGACGGAGAAGTTCGTTGCACTAGCGGCGGTCGTATCGGATCCGGATCCACTGTTGCTAGTGGTGCTGACAAGGTTGGCGACGTCGGGGCTGCACCGAAAGCGCAAGAACACGGGGAGCCCCACGACGTTAAGTTCATCGAGCAAATCGGAGGGCTCCGTGGCGTCCATGGCGGCAAAGCGCATGTGCGGCGCGATCTCCCGCTGCGACGCGCGCAACGCCACCGCTGCATCCGCGAAGGTGCGGAAAAGCTCGAGGCTCCCCTTGCGCGTGGGCGAGTCAAAGAGCACGAAGAGCGGCTGAAACGTCAGTACTGCGGCGGCAACATCGCTCGCAGAGAGCAGCAGCACGCCGCTCTGCTCGGGCACATCGAGCAACGGTGACGAAGGTGCGTCCTCTTGAGCGTGTCCAACGCAGAAAGCGACGAGGAAGAAGTGCGTCAGCGTGGTTAGCAGCGTGGTGAGCGATTGTCTTCGAGCACGTCTTTGGTGGAGCTGCTGATGCATGATGGCGGTCAAGACAGATCTGCTCTCGTTCCAAAATGGCTCTTGTTTGCAGAGCAGGTAGATGAGCGAGCGACTGCTGAAGCGTCGGGTCGAAGCGGTGATGTGGGCATCACTCCACAGAGAGAGAGTGTGTGCACTGGCCATAATGTGTGTCTATGATGCAACCGGCATTGGATGGACGAACACCCCAGACTGCCGCATGTACCCACGCACCATCAGATCGCCCATGCCACTTCTCAAAATGAAGTTGCTTTGATGTGAAAGCAGCATTTTGAGAAGTGGCATGACCAGCACAATGCACATAAACGACGAGGGGCTTCTATTGTGGGTCAATTTCCGTGACTCCATGCTAAGCCATTTTCGAGCCAATTAGATTAGCAAAACTGCTTCCAACATGAGCTTTCGTCAGGCGGTGGCGCTCTCAAGGACGACAGTGCGATGCGCGCGCGCATTCGCCAGCAGCACCGCCACGCAGTTTCAAGTCCACGGAGCGCTGACACAGGTAGGTCACTATACGCGCTATCATCCATAACTGTCCTTACACATTTAACCGACGTGACGTGTGCTGTCTGTGTGTATCCTCCCATTCCCAGCTCGCACGAGGCGAGCTCCCGCAAGTCGGCGTGGAAGCGCACGTGACGCACGCATTCACGCTGGATGACACGACGCGCTTCGCAGAGCTCTCGGGCGACTCGAACCCGATCCACACGGACGCGGCGTTCGCGCTGCAGCACGCGAATGCATCGGCGCCGATCGTGCAGGGTATGCTGAGCGCGAGCCTCTTCGCGACGATCTTCGGCAAGACGATCCCAGGCGCGGTGTACATCTCCCAGCAGCTACGGTGGCGCGCGCCGCTGCTCGTGGGCGAACAGGTGTGCGCGCGCATCCGCGTCGTGAAGCTGCGCAAGCGCTTCGTAGACTGCGAGACAATCTGCGAGAAAGTGGACGGCAGCGGCAGCGAGGTCGTGGTCGAAGGGCTCGCGACCGTGCTCTTGCCAGCGAAAGAAACCTGATGATAAATGAACTCGAACGTCGTGTAAGCATCATGGTGCTATAGAAAACACTCTTCGTGAGTCTTTTGGGGTTGGTGAGTGCGTGAGTGTGTAAGTAGTTTATTGTTTTTGCGTTTGATGATCCTTTTCGCTTCTTCTCTTCTCATCACCACAGACCAGGGACTTCAAGGCACATACGTTAGCGACGATCTGGGAGGGAAGGGGCTCTCACTACTCGCATCTCGCGTCCTTGAATCCTCACAGAGCCGTAGAGCTCACAGCGCTGTCTACTCGACTTTCACGTAGCGTTCCGTTGGCTTGAGTCTGGATGGGTCTTCAATGGTAGGTGGGTGGCTGATTTATTCGTGCTTCTTGTTTGGGGATTCTCGCCAGACGGTCTTGATGGTCTCGGTGATGCCCGGGCCTTCAATGTTCACGCGCAGGAAGCCGAGGAGCATGATGCCCGTGACGCCGAGCCATGCCACGCGCGCGAGCGTGCGGGTATCCTTCGGTACGTAGTCCGAGATCACGTTGTTCATACCGATGTGCGCGTGGATCGGGAAAAGCACGCCAAGCGCAAAGTCCACCGGCACCGCCACAGGCGACGGGCTCAGCACGAACGCTACCGGCGTCAGGCCGAGCAGCGCCATGCTCGAGTAGTGGTACACCTTGGTCGTAAAAGTCGCATTGTCGGCTGCAAGCAAGAAGAGATCCCACCAGTATTACAAGCGTCAGCCTTCCTTCCGCCTTGCTGTCGTCCTATTAGCTGTAATCAAGCACCACAGCGCAAAAAAGCACTCACCTTCAATGATACCCGCGAGGCCGCTCACCTGCTTGTTCTCCGTGAGCTTCACAGGGGCGGCTAATGCACACAAAGCACACACAACAAACCATCATTAGTTACCATTCCCACCATTCGCCAAAAAAAGACCACCGGAATTCCAAAGGCTTCACAGATAGAGGTATTGACCGTGGTGGATCCATACACAGACAATGATGGAAGGCGCTACGTACTCTTGCGGAAGTGGCGCACGTTGGTGACCGTGGAGGAGCGCGGGGCGGCGGCGGCGGCCGAGCGCACGAGCGAGCGCTGCATCATCATCATTTTGGGCTTTCTGGGGTCTGTGAGGTGGCGTGGCGTGTGGCGACGGGGGCTTTCTTTTGGTTTTGGAAAGCGAGGAGCAGAGCGGCCACGCTTTGGTCCGTTCAGTCGTTCGCGATTTTCTCGACTCATTTGATGAGTAAAACCTCGCTCAGGAGGTTGATACTAGATTCTGTGACCATCTGGATATACATTATTTGTACAGTTTATGAATATACGGATACGTTTACGATACGATGAGACCAAATTTTTCATTTTGATAAAAAGTATACCATCTTTATATCCGGAGTCGTAACGTTTACCAATTGAACACTGCATCCGATTATAAATGAGGTTTTATTCTCGTTTTGGTATCAGCTAAAATGCAACTGCAATCAGCGATACCAAACACAGAGACCAGGTGATACCAAACTGGGGATACCAAGAGATCAAACAAGCGGGAGACAACGAGGAATGAAATCTAAACACATCTATTCAAGCACATGCCGATGCTCTTAGACGATGGTCGCGAGATAGTCGCCGAAAGCGAGGGCAGTAGCAAGCAGCAGACCCTTGATGCGGGTGCTGCGGCGGTCGCGCTTGCGCTCGTAGAAAGAGTATCTGCACCAAATTGAGAGAGAGCGACAATGCACACAGCGTTGATACCTTTGATACCAAACAAACACACAAAACGATTTGCAAGGGTTCCAATACCTGTCGTCGTAGAAACCCTTGGCGTAGACTGCAAGGATCCTGTCGAGCTCGGCTAACTCTTCTTCCTGCGATGTTGCGCCACAAAACACAAACCACAGCGACCTTGTACGTAACTATGTTGCTCACATTCCAGTATCGAATAGAGGCGCATCAGGGCGCACCTGCGATGCCTTGAACGAGTCCCACGCGAGCTGCTTGCCTTCTTCGTCCTCCTTGTCTGCAAAATGGAACACGCAGCGCACTTTCTCTGGGATCTTGGCTTTCCAGTTCTCCTCTTTCATGCTCTTCACAAACAGCTTCTCGTGTTTCTTTGGCAAGTTGGCGACCTGTAAAATAACAACAAAAAAGGGTCAAACGGCACACCAAAGTATCAGAACCAGCGATTCAAGTGACTTGGAGCCTTGGAAGTGACAAACCACCGTACATGCAGCGCAAAGATCTCGGCGAGAACCGCCTTCTGGGTCTCAATCATCGAGTCTAAAATGAGCTTCGACTCGGCTTCGTTGACGATGTTATCGCTGTCCGAGTCGAACAGCTGGAATTGACCTAGAAGCATGGCAAAACACGTGAGACTCTGGACACGATAATACAATATCGCTGTGTGAGTTTTGCACACAGCAGCACGTACTCTCGAGCCACTTGTCCGTGCTACCGCTCGCCAGCACCTGCAACAGCCGCTCCACTTGCTCCACGCTCACTTTTCCTGTTTGGTACCGAACAAAAACAACATGAGCTCATCATGAAACACACCCCGAGCCAGCAATCACCACTCGCAACATACCGTCCTTGTCTTTGTCTAAGTTGTCAAAGTACCCAGCGGCGTTCGCACACTTGTGCTTCGCGAGCTTCACCTTGAATGCCTCCACATACTCGCTCAAGACAGCAGCAGCATCGGTGTCGCTCTCGTCGACCACCCCGATTTTCGGTCGGTCCTGCCACGCCGCGTCCTCGGCCGTCTTCATAAACGTAACGCAATCTTGCACGAGCGCTTCAAACGCTTGCTATACAGTACGAATGTCGTCACCGTCACAAGAAATTGGTATCAGCATCAGCGAATGATGCTTTAATGCCTGATACCACGAGCAGTAATCCATCCATTCTCAGACGAAGCTAAGCTTACCTTGTCAACTTGCGAGGTTGTCGCCCACTGCTTGTCCGCCTGGTACCGCTTGAGCCACGACGCGAAGCCGTCTCGCCCGCCACCCCCTGCGAGCAACGTCTTCGGCACAGGGTCATTCGGGATCTGCTCCACGAGGCGCTGCACGCTCTGGATTGTCTTGAGCTCCACAATGTCCTCTGTCATAGACAACAGGCACCGACCAACATGGCGGAGAGCATTCATGCATGGTGTCAGCAAGACAGATGTGCGTTACAGCAGTAACAATAGCGCAGTGGTAGTATGGACTGTGCGTACCAATGGGCTTGCTCTGGAAGAGCGAGGCGAGCGGCCACTTGCTGCCGCTGCGCACAGGCGCCGCCGCCGCCGCCGCTGTGGTGGAGAACCGACGCATAAGAAGTGATTGATTCGCCTGTGCTCGCTCCACTCAACTCAAGTGGCAAGCATGCATATATTCGTTCCACCTCGCGATCGGTATGGTATTGATCCGTAAAAGTACGATTACAATCCTCGACTAAGTACGGAATTCGTGAATCGATTAATTGATCCAACACGGACACTTTCTTCCAAGCTTCTCTCCAGTTCATGGGCGTTCTCGATAGATCATCTCAAGCCGCAGGCAATGTGCGAGCGTGCATGCCCATGTGAAGTGAACAATGCCGCTATAAACCGGTTTGTTGGCTTTAGTATCCTAGCGTGTTGCATGATAATGCTTCCATCCATCGCCTGACTGACCCCAAAGGAAGAGCCGAACATTGCGACTCCAACTCCAAAGAGTCGCGTTTTTGGCGAGTTGTGAGTGGCGAAGGAAGCCATCAATAGATATATTTCCATCGTCAGTGATCCATTCCATTCTGCTGTGTGTGTATATCGCAACCACCAAGTGGCTTCGTTTTTGTGCATTCAGCCAGCCAGTGCTATTGCATTGCAGTGCTCAATTGGCCCACGAGCGCGAGTGAGCGTGCTTATCGACCATGGAGAAAGTAGAGATCGCGATCCGCGTCGTCGGCTTGCTCTACGCGCTCGCGATGCTCATCCTGATCATCAAGCTCCAGGGCCAAGACATCAGTACGTCTCTATGTTTATCTTCATGTTTTAACCACCCATCCATTGCAAGCAACGTTAACCATCGCTCTCTCTCTCTCACACTATTACAACAGACAACATCATGCTCATCACGGTGTATACGATGGTGTTCACGTGTCCGTGCCTGTGGGCGCTCATCCGCTTCTGCCGCGAGTGGACCGTGCGCCGGCGCATGGTCGTGCTCCCCGACCGCAAGCCCAAGAAAAAGCCGGATATCGCGCTCCACAAGAGCAAGCAGGTGCAGCGCACGCAGGCCGAGATCCTCGCGGAGCAGCGCGCGCATGTGGCCAACCTGCACGGCGTGGGCGAGCCTAAGAAGAAGAAGCCCAAGTCTCCGAAACGCAAAGGCCCGCCGAGCAAGAAGAATTAAAGACCAGTATTATTAGATAGTTGACTTGGGCTGAGTATGGAAGACTCGAAATCGAGGATGTGCAAAACAAGCAGACTGATTTATGATAGAAAAGATTGGCTTGGATTTGGAAGGTGTCGTGTGGCTTATGAGCTCGTAGATCCATACTATCACGATGGAAGGGTAAATAACTAGAGGTTGTATGGGACAGTATAATAGGGTAGTAATATTTATATGGGGAATGTAAATAGGGGGCTGGGCTGGGCGAATTCGCATCGCATCGCACCGCAACCACACACAACGGAGAGGGGAATCGTCCATCGTCACTCACGACGCCGTGGAGCATACATATCTTCAGTCTTCCTGGGGGTCTTCATAGACTTCACACAGTCCGCATCAAGGAACGGAGCTCTTGGCGTCAACCAGGAGCTCACTTCTCAGTTAGCTAGGTAGGTAGGTGCCTGCCTGCCTAGTGGAAGCGCTCAAAGACGCTCAGACGGGGACTGTGCTCGCTTCCGGAGCCCGACTTCTTCTCGTTCACGTCGAAGGGCTTGCTGGTGTCCAGCGTGAGCACGAGACCCGACGACCAGCTTGTGGTGTCCAGCTTCTCAACCGAAGCCTGACCCGACGCCACCGGAAAGTCCTTCCAGAGCTCGTCCGACTCGGTGCTGCTGCTGGTCACGCCGTTCGTAGTGGACGACGCACCAGTGGTGGGGGACGAGGTCTCGACGGGTGACGTGCTGATCGTGCCGATAGGCGCATTGGCAGCCGACGAGGCCGAGCCCGAGGTCGGTCCTCGAGGCGACGCAGCCGGCGGAACGTCGTCCTCCTCATCGTCCTGGGTGAGCGAGAACTTCATCAATGCGTCGATGGCATCCTGAAGGTCCGGGTAGTTGCTGTTGCTGTTGCTATTCTGGTTGCTATGGTGGTGGTGGTGGTGGTGGTTGGTCGGCGACGACAGCGGCATCAAGCCACCCGACGACCCACCCGTCGGCGCCGAGCCAAAGTGGTGGTGCAGCGACGGCTGGTGGTGGGTGAGCGGGTGGAGCGACTGCTGCTGCAGGTGGTGGTCGCCAGCATAATTTAACTTGGACTGCGTCGCCGTGCGAGCCGGCACCGCGGAGCCGCCCATGGCGCCCCACGAGCCGCTCTTGTCGAACGACGACAATAAAGAGTAGTCCTTCGGGTATGAAGGCATGCCGCCGCCCAGCGGGTGGAGCGGCTGGCTCACTTGATCCACGGCGCCGCTGCCGTAGAGGAAGCTGCTGTTGTTGTCCGAGGGCACGCCCACGCCCAGCGAGCCGAGACCCATGTGGTCCTTGTCGTTACTCATAAACATGGAGCCCATGCCGCCCATGCCGCTGCTGGCCTGCGGCGAATACTGCGGCGTGCTGTAGCCCTCGACCTCCTCGTGGATGAAGCGGCAGCGCGAGCCGTACGGACAGTGGCCCGAGCCCCAGTACGACTTGCACTTGGTCGTCTTGTACTTGGGGTGGCGCACCACGTGGCGCAGCTCGCCGAGTCCGTGCGCGAATTGGCACTTGGCTGGTAGATAAGAAACATAAGGACAGCACAGAAATGAGTGAATGCTGTCGTCACGCACATCACTTGATAATATAGAAACACCAGCACACACACAACATACCTCCGTAGCGGCAGTTGCCAAACTCCGAGAAGCGCTTGCAGAGCTCGGTCTTGTAGAGCGACGACTTGGTGCCGTTCTTGGGTGAGTTCTCTTCGTTCAGGTACTGGTCGTCGCCCTGGAGGTCGTAGCCGCCGTCGTTCAGACCCGTGTCGAGCTGCAGGAAGCTCTCCTTCGGCATCGAGTAGTAGTTGAGGTGGTCCATCGACGAGAGCAGCATCGTGAAGGAGTGGCTAATAATGCGCGGATACTGAGATAAGAAAAACTGGGGACGCGCGGTAGACGGCCGATGAGGCTGTGCAGACGGTCTAACTAACTAAAATCAATACTTGCGCACAGCAAGCAGCTCTTTACAACTTGCAGGCGGGCGGACGGACGAATGGGTTCGGTTGGTTTCTACGCTGACGGCCGGACGGGACACGCGTTGGGCTGGATGGCGATCGGGTTGGAACGGACACACGTTGGCCGATCGGGGAAGGTTGGCGTCGTCGCGGAAGGAGAGATCGAGAAATGAGTTCGTTGCCGTCACCAGTCGTCTCGGGCCGGGCCAAAACGGAGAAGACCGAGTGAGTGTGGGGAAGCAAAGAAGGCGGCGGCCGGCGGCAAACAGCAAGCAACAGGCAGCGCAAGCGGGAGCAAGAAAAAAACTAAGCGAGCGCAAGCCAAACAGGGAGGGAGGAGGGGGGCTCTTGTGTTTGGCCACAACCCCTTGCTCAGCAACACAACGACCCAAAGGCCCAACCAAGCCCAAACAAAAGCAAGCCCCAAAGAAAAAAGCGAGCACGCAACACCCCCTCTCGCGCGCGGTCCGTCCCGAGCGAGTGAGAACTCCCCAAACCCTCTTTTCCCTTCTCCTCCCCTTTTCGCCTCGTCTTGATCACCTCGCTTTCGAGGTTTTTCGATTCGACCATTCTGGAAGCAAGTGAGACACTTGTTTTCGAGAAAGTAAAACCTTGAATTCGAGGTTCTATTGAGTCAAAGGTCCCACTGCGCGCGCTGGCCAGAGCAGGGCCGTCTTCCAGCTTCTCTCCGGACGTATCCACACATTTTTGCGTTCTTTTGTGTGCGTGTGTGTGCGTGTGTTGGGTTGTTGTTTGAGGAATTCTGGGTTTCTTTGTTCTCTGTAACGCTGAAGATGGTATCCATTCGCACAACAACAACAACTCTCCGCCAACTTGATGCCTGCTGTTTGTGCGCTACAAATGCTTTTTTTGACAAAGCGCTTTTTGCTTTTACATTTGGAAAAATAAGCAGCTAGTAGCCCGAAAGCACGAAACGTGCGTGCACGACCAAACGACTCCAAATCCGGTTTTACACAAATTTTCCACAAGAACGAAAAACCTCGCTCGCAGTTGATGTTTCTAGCGCAGAATTGTATGGACTCAAAAATTGAAAGCACAAAATAAGGTTTTTTGAAAAGAACGTTTAGGGTAAAACACATGGATTTTCGGCCCTAACCGCGCGCTCGCTTCTGCGAGCAACAAAAAACCTTGCTTGCTGGCGCCGCTTCTCTCTTTCTGTTGAGTCTTCTCACTTGATGTCACTATGAGGCATGAAATCCAGACAGTGTGACAAAGCCCATGCACGCAAGGTTTTTCGTTCACTCAGGGAATGGCACGCCAACGCAGCTGGCGGTTTTAGGAGAGGCCCGTCCGCCACCCAGCAACGCCTTATTATCCTATCCAACAGCATACTCGATTTCCTGCGAGCCAGCTCTCTACTGTTGCTCATCATGAACTCTCCTACCGAACAGACTATCGCATTCGAAAAATTTTTTGGCCTGAAAACTGGATCGCAGACTGGATCTTGAGCTGGACACAGTTTCCAATTGTCGCTGGTGTTTTCTATTGACAGATTGGATTTCCTTCTTTCTCTCTGGATAACGAGGATGCTGCTCCTGTTTCGTCGGCCTCATCATCCCCAATAGACACTCGGCGGTCTCCATCATAATCAGAAAATCCTCGTTTGCTCACACGTCTCACTTGATGGTCAGACAGTAATGGACTTGCCTGCCTACCTTGGTGACGTGTGCTCATGGCTCGGTGTGACACTGGGAGGTGAAGTCAAACAACACATTGGCGAGTCAACTGGTCTCATGAGAACTTGTGTTCTTGGTTATCAAATGGCTTTCCTGGTGCTGTACTCGCTGCTCCTGATGCTATTACGGCCAGCTTCAACCAGAGTCCTGGGCCATGAGTCCCCAACCTGGACTTGCTTGTTCTGGTTACAAGGTGCGTGACGCAACAACCATGGAGGAAATGGCTACATTTGACCTGGAAATGGGTGGCTCCCGTGCGTCCGCCCACATGTTTGTTATTGTCAAAAGGATCCATAACGCCACGTGAGTCCCCACCCGGACCCGAGCGAGCGCCAGTGACCAAACGAAGGGTGAACGCTCGCAATTCCAATCCTACGATGGCAGAAAATTCCTACCGGTGCATGAGGAGAAGCCGTCAAGGAAGGGCAACAGTACCAGTCAATCAGATGGTCGCTAGCGTGCGTATACAGTACAAGCACACTCGACTGAGAACAAGATCCAGGACAAATAAATATTTGAGGCAGAGAGACATGGAGAAGACGAAAATCTTGGCGTGTTCTCCATTCGTCGCATTCATTCGTCCGTAGTCTGTCACTCAGCCACTGATAGATGATGAGTGAGGAGATACTCCAAATACGTCATGCGAACCTTCAACTCTGAGTCACCTTCTTTCACTCGTGAGGAACTACGTTCTTCCTCTCTCTCTCTCTATCGAGCCTGGATGATGGACACACGTCCTCTGAAGTTGGCTGTAGGACGCGCTTTGCCTCCACACCGTAATGTTAAAGCAGAGGAGCGTGTTCGGTGCTCTCGCGTTTTGACTTGAGAGATTCCCTTGATGTCATGAATACCTCGAGGTCCAACCAGAGCAGCCAGCCGCTCTCTCTGGCGGTTGAAGTGAGCTCACTTGTAGCCATGTCTTCTCATATTCTATTTCGTAATTTATCTATCTATCATTTACTGTTATTTAGAAGCTCAAATGCGCTCACAAATGGCTTCAGTATGCTGTTGAATAGGTCCAAAATGAAAAGTCTCAGCACAGTATAAATAATGAATGGAAAAAGTTCCCAGCCTGTTGCAATATATTCTCGGAGCCGTGCTACACAGTTGTAGCACAACTGCAATGGTTCTAGTCGTCCAAAATTAACGATATACACTCCTTTCTCACGATCAGTGTTTCTCTAGACTTCCAGCGGAGGGCATTCCGCCTTTGTCTTCGCCTCGTAGACGTCCCGACAGAGGCGCCCAGGCGTGCCCTAGGCATCCTAGGCATCCATCTTTCATGGCGCAAATCGCTCCTCAAGCGACAAAGGACCCCAAGTTCGACTCGACGCAGCTGCCCGAAGCTCCGACTGACCCCATCGCCAGTCTGCTGCGCATGCCCTCAGCGTCGCAGTCGCTGCTGCAGTCGCCCTGGGTCTTCCGTTGTTGTTGGCTCGCGGTCCTGAGCATTCACTGCGTCGTCGCGTTCGCGTTCTACACCATGGCCAAGCTCTCCGCGTACATCCGAGCGAATCCACACGTGCTCGCGGCGATGAACTACCTGGGCAATTCACTTATCGACTACTTTCCCAGCGTGATCGCTATCGGCGCCTTGAACTCCGCCATGCACACCCTAGCAATCGTCTATGTGCTCTTCTGGAGTGCTCGGTACCGTAGACTGCTGTTTACCAAGCCTGAGCTTCGAGCTACAGCCTCGGCGTCGCCGGTGCCTAGGCAACAGCCATGGTGGTCTCGGCTCTGGGCCCACGTGGTCCCTAGGCGCCAGCAACAGAACCCGGGTTCCGAGTCCTCATCACCTTCATCATCCTCTTCCGAGCCGGAGAAACCCAAGCACTTTGAGGTCCTGGGTTTCCAGGCGCACGACCTCGAGCTCCTCGTGGACATTGGGCTCCAGACGTTCCAGGCGCACAAGATCAGCACCTTCATTGCGCGTGTGTAGATCAACCGGCTCGTGACGTTCGTCCTCGTGCTCAACTGCTGGTTCGCGCCATTCATGCACGTGATTTTCAGGAAACAGCACCGCACGACGATCGAGATTGTGCGGCTCGTGGTCGACTCGGTGCTCGACATGGTGTACTCGGTCATCGTGCCCAGCGTGATCTTCTACCCGTACTACCGCGAGTTCGACGTCGAGGCGCAGGGCTTCGCGTTCATCAAATGCTACTCAGACGTCTGGTACATCAACGCCATGACCGAGAACCGGCAATTCTTCGTGACCTCGTGGCTCGACTTCGTGTCCAAGATGCTCCCCGGGTTCAGTCTGTTGCTGCGGTTGCACCAAATCAGGCGGACCCTCATGAAGCAGATGCAGTTTGGGATCAAGAAGAAGATCAACCCTCTCAATGCCGATGAGAATAACACCAGGAGCCTTCACACGTTCCAAGCCCAGCCAGTCAGGACCAAGCGCAAGATCATCGCCAAGGTACTCTACAACTTTCTATTGCTAGGTTGGGGGCTCGGGGTCCTCACCTGCACTTGCACGCCACGACGATCGCGTACTTTGGTAGCGACCAGGG